>JAOYSI010020896.1:0-35063 GCA_025775065.1 Hiodon alosoides | reverse complement strand
ACCCATACACAGACGCCAGTGCGTGTGGGATAGACAAACACACACACACCCATACACAGACGCCAGTGCGTGTGGGATAGACACACCCATACACAGACGCCAGTTCGCGTGGGATAGACACACACACAGACATACTGATAAAAAGCTACTATCTAAAAGTTGCCAAGTTATATTTAAGATATACTTCTTATTTTTCCAGGGCTTGACAAACAATGAATGTTCAAACCACAGTTTTGGAAGTCTTGGTTCTTCTAGTGATAAGGAGTCAGAGGTAGGTTTTATTTTTTTATTAGTCTTTTATTGTATTATATTTTACAAAGAAAGGTTAAGGTTTCTCTATTTGTGTGTTTATTTGCTTTTGTGCTTTTGTTTCTCTGTGTGTTCGTGGGCTCCAGCATTTAATTCCACAAACTGGCAGGTAATTGGCGAAAACAACTCAAATTCATACATGCTGATATCACCTTTATTGATGAAAATGAAATGGGGGAGCTAGCGAGTGAGTGAGAGAGAGATACTGGGATTAAAGAATGCCTCCAGCGCCACGGTATGGGTGCCAGGCTGGGCTTGAGACCTGCTGAATCGCTGGTACCCCACACTCATAATCGCTCAAGCAGTCAGGATCTGTTGCTCTATTAGAGCAGACATGTTGGTGTTAGCGTGGTGTGTGTGTTTGTATGCCAGTGCTCACACAGATGTATCTGAGACTCTACCACAGCGAAGATGTTATCGTTAGTGTGTGTATGAGTGTTAGAATGAGAGCCAGCGCTCAAACAGATGTATTAGTAGCATTTGTACCATGACATCACTCATGCTCCCCAACAATCCCGCATTGTTTTCCCTGCCAGGAGCATCGCCGCAGGAAAAGCTGGAAAAGCTTGTAACTTTTCATACTCAACCAAGCGCTGGTTTAGATGCATTGCTTTGCTTTTGATCGACATAACCTTGCACAAACCCAGTGTCAAAGTGAGGGTTGATTTAGCACACCATTAGTGTGGTTTTTCAGTCCTCCAAATCTTTCACTTGATTTAACTGGTTGTAGGGATGAGCCTCAAGTACATCAAAAGTTATTAGACATTGCAAGTGTGTGATTCTAATCATCACTGGACTGTGGACAGGGTCATAGGGAAAGATTGACTACACTTATTGACCTATGACTTATCCTACAGGAACTGACATTAGGAGGGACTGGAATGTCAGGATATGGATTGTGCACTGTATATTATAGAGACCATTGGTACTTTATTATCTTCTATGTTTGTATTGTTTCTCTGTACGATTCATTATATTGTGTTTTTGTATTGTTCCTACGTACGATTCATTATAGTATGTGTTTTTGGGCTGGTTTTGTATTGAGGGAGAGGAAAGGTAATTAAGTGAATAGGCAACCCCCCTGGCTGCTCTCTCCTTGATCTGACCGGTGCATTATGAGGTGTGTACATTGTATATATCCAGAGCTGAGGGAAATTGGTGGTCAGCTCCCTGGTGTATTACGTTTACTGAATCTTTAATCGTGGCAACAAACATGTCAGTTTGTTGTTTTTCCAACACAGTTATTTTGCTTGTGTGATCTTATAATTTTAGTAAACTTTGTGTAAATAAAGTCACAGTTTTTGATTAATTTTAGCTGTGAATCTGTTCAATACAGCAAGTATTGTAGATTCACACCCCAGTGGCGGCGCCTGCCTGCCTGGGTTTGTTTCTGTGTCGTAGCTGATGACAGCTGGCTAAGAAATATTCTACTCAGGGATGTTTGCACATGCCTGTATCCCTACCCACGTTTCACATTGATAAACAGGGCTGCTGCTTGTACTTAGGTTTAATCACCCCCTGATGCCTGATATGCACAAAGCGTGGGATAGGATTGAGCTCACTTTGTGAACACTGGGTCTCAAAAATGATTTGTCGGATTGTTTAATGTGGTGCACGGGTTGTATGGATAACTGAGTTTGCTATCCCCTCGAGTCTTAATCATGGCAATGCAGAAAAGCGATGGTAATAAACAGTGTAAAAGTTCAGTGAAAAGGGCTTATAAGCAGTACTATTATAATAATCAACGGCTTTTACTGATCAAAAGCCATGGAATGGAAACATCCCTATTCAGTCACATTTAATATAGATGCATTTAGAAATCAAGCATTGGGTTTTTTACGTTCATTGTTGGCGCTGGAACTACATTTCCCCAGTCATACGCATTGCGGTAACCATTTTATGCATGCCTTACATTAGTAATTGTGGATGAGTATTTGCAATACATATTTAATATTACTTATTAAATTCTAGTTGTGTTGTGTTGGTTATTTGGCATGAGTAATTTAATTCATTTTTATTTTTTCCTAATTTAGCATTGCATTAAAAGGTTTAATTTAGTTTAATTATATATTGTTGGTTATATTGGTTGATATATATATATATATTTTTCAAATTGAACCTGATTGCTGTCAGACTGTTGGCGCTGATTTTCTCTCTCTTATAGCAATGCATATCAGTTTGAGGGTATTTGGCTTGGCCTGGGACTACCAATGAAATTGAGCCTATGGCTAAATTAGGTACAATGCGTTGCATGCTTGGCCATTAATGTTTTTAATTGTAGACTGTCCCCTGATAATGAATTCGTCTCTACCATACTCAATTATACAATGCTCTTTTACCCTTGAGCAAGGAACTAAATTGCTTTAGTAAATATCCAGCTTGTATGAATGGATAATTTATAAGATGTAAGCCACTCAGGATTAAAGCGGCTGCTAAATGAATATAATGTAATGTATAATTTACTCACACTCAATCTACTCAATTAGTACACACCAAACCTATTTGCTCCGTATGAACTGCAGGTGACTTCCTTTAGTTTTTCTCTGGGAAATGTAGTTCATTAGTAAACTATCAGATATTAGGCTTGACTGGTGGATGGCGACCTGTGTTCCCAATAATTTTGAGAAGGATCTTTTTTTAACCATTTAAATGTTTTTGTTTTTTTGTATTTCCATGGTAAAAACCCATAGTATAACTTACTTTCGGGACTCAAGGGAGCGGAAATTTCAGCTCCGTTCTAATACACAGACCTCAGTCAATTTTGGGCAGTTGCCTAAATGTAGTTTAACTTTTGACCTAACTCCCAGCTATGTCGGCAGAAAAACTTCATGGATTTTGTTCATATTCTGTGCAAAGATGTCTGAGTGCCGCCTAAATTCCAAACATGTTTTTGTTTTGTTTTTTTAAATTAACGGTATATCTCAGGAATGGATAAACATTTTATTGAAATGTAGTGCTAGGGTAGGGAAATGCGTAGACCCCTTTTGATTGGGGTGATTGGGGCTTCACGTTTACTGCTGACGCATTCCTTCTTCACTAGAAACTGTTGTAAATCCTGAAAATCAACAGCATAGAGTGGGAATCGGCCTCTTAAGTGAGAGTTAGTTGTTTTTGGTGATAATCACTTAAAGGATATTTGGCTTGGACTAAGAACATGCACCTTTTGCTTAATTTAATGAATGTTTAAACCCTATGGTGCCCGGCGGTTTAAACATGAAAACCCTATGGTACACGGAAGTTTAAATGTTTAAACCCTATTTTTATATGCGTGCCAACTCAATTACTTTACCTGCATTCTTTGTGCTAGCTTCAGGTCATTTCTAAGAATTAAACAGTGAAAACAAGTGAAGCAGATGCTGTTTAAGCGTTTTTTGGTGGTTTATCCTGTGGAAAGCTGTACAGGTTTGTTTGGTTTAAAGGATCGGTGTGTATTTTCCTTCACTAAGGATTCACTGCTTTTTTTCTCTTCTCGTTGAGGACCCGTTTGTTGGGCCACAGAAAAAGTATAAAGTTGGCAGTTTGGGTGATGGAAATTAATCACCATTAACGTGGTTTGGAAAGCCCATTCTTCATGTGATATGTTTTTTAATCATGTATCTTGAGTTAAAAAAAAAAATTTTATTGATTTTTTTTTTTGTGATTTTTTTTTTTTATCCTACTCAATTGGGAATCCAGTTTTGCTAATACATCTTGACACCATATGCAGACAGGAAGTACGACTGTAGTCTCCGTCAGTCCTAGTCACCGCCGACTGCTAATGACCAGCAAACACCAGCTCCATCTGAGCCACTCGAGAGGCCTTAAGGATACATCTTAATGAAATTAGAGTTTAAATGCATAAAAACTCTTGGGCGATGTTGTAGAGTGCGGTGCTCGCGGATATCTGCAGAGCACACGTTCACCCGGTTCTCTGGGTTGAATGTCACGGATGCGCCGGGCCCTGGATGTGCTACTGTGGCCCATCTGCAGCCAGACATACTGGGAGGATTCAGGAGTAAGTGGTTAAGATGGAAGGCACACAAGCTCAGCGGCCCGCATGTTTAGTTAGAGAGAACAACGGGAGTACTGAGTGGAAGTCAATGAGCAGGGCACAGCCAAAGGACCCATCCAGGCCTATATGCAAAACGGTGCTCTAACACGGTCCGTACTAAAGCATTATTCGATAATTCGATGTGACAGCATAGATTACTGAACTAATGCATCGCATATGTACAAGTTAATAATGCATGTCTTCGATAAAAAAAATTGGGAAATGTGAAATTATGAAGACGAGCGAATGTGTACGATGTTCTGCTCTACGTTAGAGTGATGGGTAGTGTTTGCCTTGTTAGCAAGATAGCGAAGCTAGTACAATGGTAGTTCTACATTTTTGAGACGTTTTTGAAGAACTTTTTGTTTATTCAAGGAACACTAGAAGTATTTACATTTTTTTCTTTAAAAAAAAAAAAAAAAACTTATTTCAGAATTAAATTATTTAAATTAATACTTTTGTGATGATATACAATTTGCACTTTACGCACTGAGCCCAACAAACAGGCCGGTTCTGTTCACACCGAGGGCCATTTTCTCTCTGTTGCCCCACCTCCCTTGCATTTGAACTTTGTGGAAATATGCAAAGTGTGCAGACTTTGTGAGGCGCGGGCTGGGCTCTCCCTTCCTCTGCGTGGCCCCCGTTTAACCTCCCCCTTTGTGTCTGCAGGGCTCCGAGGTGAAGAGAGGCAGCTCTCCTGCATATTCAGTATGTATGGCTGTCTGTTCTCCTTCCTTCCTCAGTGGCAGGCACGCTAGGCAGCTGCAGTCATGTGACAGGCCAGGTTAGGGCTGACAGACGGATCGCAGGCAAGAGCCGTCACTTCCTGGGCTGGCCACGGTGCTTAACCCAGGAGGCAAGCATTTAAAATGGCCGCATTTAACCAGATGGTGGCTCCCGTGGGAGTGTAAACCCGCGGATGTGAACTGGATGTGGGGCAGGTCTTAGACATGCAGCCCTGGGTCGGTCTGGTCATGGTGACATTGCCTGCCTGCCTGCCTGCCTGCCTCTCCGTCATGGTGGGATTTGAGTATTTGTAACTCATTTACAGATTCTGCTGTGGTTTATTTAATGTTTCATTGTTACTGGGGGTGGGGGGCAGCAGATTCTAGGGATGGGTTTGGACCATGCATTTCTACAAACAGATTAATGACAGCACCGGAAATCTGGTTTCTGGTCTGAGTTTAAGGTTGCCTTTCCACCAGCCCTGTGTGTCTGGCCTTCTGCTTTGGTTACATTGAATTGACTGTGTCTGTTTTAATCCCCTTGGCTGTTAGGGAAGGGAAGCATGCTAAAATTATTCATTAATTCATCAACATTGCCTGACTTCAAAGTCTGAAGTAAAATGCAGCAATTAAGAGGGGAAATGAGTAGCCATGTTCTTTCCACCTAGTTGTTCTTTTTACAAAGAGGACTAAAATGAATGAGGGAAAGGCCCGCAGCAACCTTTTCCATTCAAGAAGATGGCTAAAATAGAACCTGTCGTGTAGGGCCGGATAGGGTAGATTTGTTTTGTTAAAGCAATTAACGGCCTGTTCTTGCTAAAATGGTTTTGAATGTGGTTCTCTTGTCCGTCCTGGAGAGGAAATAAAACTTTTACGGTTGTAAGTTCTAGTGTGTGCCAGCCCGCAGAACTGCCTGTTTTGTGGTCCAGTGGCCGGCCTATTCTTGCACTGAGCGGAGTCGACCTCTTATTTTGTTTGTCATTCTTTCCACTGACTGGACCTCGCCAAGGAGCCTGAGCTTGTCTAGTGTGCCTTTGCCAGCTGAAAAGACTGAGTTGTCTGCACTTTAGTTTAGTCTAGTAATAGAAATGATTATACGGTTAGACAAGATCTGCTCTGAGACGGTGCAGCCATTTTGAAGGACGGTGTTACCAAATCATTTAAGAAGTCAAATTAATCTATCCAGTGACTGACAGACTTTTTTTTTCTGTTCATTTCCACCAGACCCCTGAAAAAAAGCCCTCTGAGTCCTCCAGAGGAAGGAAGAGGAAGGCTGAAAACCAGTCAGAGAGTAGCCAAGGTGAGCTGCCTTTCACAGGGTCATGGTGACCCGGAGCACCAGCTCTCCTGCTGCCTTCATTAGGGCTGTCAGCACTGCGGTGACTAACCATTACCTCCTTTCACCCTCTCACAGGGAAGACTGTCATACGAGGACCTAAAATCAGTGATTACTTTGATGTAAGTAAGGTTACTTTGTTATTCTCAGCTGGAAGGGTTTCTGGGCTCATAAAGCTTGTTTCTTAGAAAACATTCACCTTGTGGTGAGGGACCTGGTTCTTAAGTTTTCAGCAACAGGTCAGAGGGATAATGCAGGGTATGTTTTTATAGAACTTTAACCCTGTGAACAGTGAGGGCTGGGTGAGTGTGGCAACTGTGCTGCACTTGGATACATTTATATTTATGAAATCCAGCATATTAAAAATATAATATACATATTTATTTGTGTGTATTCACTTAAGGGTATTAAATGAGGGGAACGTAATAAACTGCATCCCAATCAATGACAAATATGAGTGTTCACGAACGACAGCACAGGGAACACATTCCAAACTGACAAAACACTAAAGGGAATATTCTCCATGAGGGATTGGCCCGTGAAGTTTTGAACACAGACGGACTGGAAGCCCTGATGTACAATAACGTATTGCTGTTTTCTCAGTTTAGAGGGAATAGGGGCTGAATCCAAGGGGCTAGCATGGGCAGGCCTGATGCACAGAAAGTCACCCTGTCTGCCACTCCTCCTCCTGACGCTGGGTTTTTGTCTCAGTTCCAGGGGGGAAACGGGTCCAGCCCAGTCCGAGGTCTCCCTCCGGTCCTCAGGTCTCCGCAGAACTCCCACTCCCATTCCGCTCCAGGCTCCACTGTGAGTACCTCCTCTCTGCCGGCAGCCAGGTGGCGCTGTTTTTAAGACATTGGCCTTTTCACCCGTAGGCTGCTGATTCTAAATCCTGCTGTTGTGTTTGGTTTTAGCTGTACAGCTCTAAACATTCTGCTGTTTAAGTCGGTTTTGAAGTGCAAAAATGTCAGCTGTGGTTATTGCTGTGGATCAGCGACTGCATAATGTCTCTAATGTTCTGGATCAGCGACTGCATAATGTCTCTTATGCTCTCGATGAATGACTGCGTTATGTCTCTAATGCTCTGGATCAGCGACTGCGTTATGTCTCTAATGCTCTGGATCAGCGACTGCGTTATGTCTCTAATGCTCTGGATCAGCGACTGCGTAATGTCTCTAATGCTCTGGATCAGCGACTGCGTAATGTCTCTTATGCTCTGGATCAGCGACTGCGTAATGTAATAACTGCATAACTGTCTTTTTATTTTAGATCAGGCAAAATAGTTCTTCTCCTACCAGTCTGTCTTTTGGGGACCACATGATACTTCCGAAACAGTTGTCAATCAAATGTGTCCAGGTAAGACTTTTGTTGTGTAGTACTCATTGCTTGTTTTTCTTGGGTTAAAATTACAGATCCAGAATACTTATTTTTTTCCACTTCACAGACTGATCTTACTGTGCTGAAGTTGGCTGCCCTAGAAAGTAATAAAAACCTGGACCTTGAGAAGAAAGAGGGCAGAATAGATGATTTGCTGAGGGTGAGCATAATGCTTGTTTGTGTTCGTCATCGTGAGCGGAATGACAATTTCTCGATATGCGTTCTCGTTGACTTGCCTCCTGAGCGGCTCAGTATGTTAAGGTGCTCGCCCAAGTGCAGACTGGGCCCTGTGAGCTGGAATTTCACAGGTTCGAAAACCAACACATGCCAGTTGTAATGGGGAAGAGCACCACCTGGACTGAGTCTGTTAAATTGGCTGGATTTCTCTCGGCTCGTCAAGAAAGAGCTTCTTCTGTCAGCTTCCTGGAAGCAAGCAGGCTCAGTACCCTGTAATCGGCGCTGAACCTCTCATGCGGACTGAGCGTTCAAAGGCAAATAGAGTTGGAGGAGACTAGTTGTACCTCCCCGCTATCCCCATGTGGGGTGGCAGGATTTCAAGCTATGGAGAATAAATTCCAAAACAATTTTTGATTGGAAATAACATAAAAATTTAGAAGAGAAAAAAATATTTGGACTATTATTCATCTAGACATGGATGGTGTCCTCTTGTTTTAAATTAACTGTGTTTTCTCTTATCAGGCAAATTGTGATCTCAGGAGACAAATAGATGAGCAACAAAAATTGCTTGAGAAGTACAAAGAACGCCTAAATAAATGCATCACGATGAGCAAGAAGTTGCTCATTGAAAAGGTAACCCATGGATGTAATGTGAAATTATCTTCTCAATTCTGTTTTCATGCACCTGGCAACAGTCCTACCGTGTGGTGGTTGTGTGCACCTGGCAACAGTCCTACCGTGTGGTGGTTGTGTGAGCGTGGCTACAGCCCTACCGTGTGGTGGTTGTGTGCGCCTGGCAACAGTCCTACCGTGTGGTGGTTGTGGGAATATAGCCCTGCCATGTGGTGGTTGTGTGCGCCTGGCTACAGCCCTACCGTGTGGTGGTTGTGGGAATATAGCCCTGCCGTGTGCCCTGGTCCACAGAGCACCCAGGAGAAGCAGGCGTGTCGAGAGAAGAGTATGCAGGACCGGTTGCGGCTTGGCCACTTCACCACTGTGCGCCATGGGGCTTCCTTCACCGAGCAGTGGACCGACGGATTCGCTTTCCAGAACCTTGTCAGGTTTGTGTCTGATGGCAGGGGACTGTGGGTGGGAAAGCTAGGCAGGTTGTCACTTAAAGCCCCGAACATGATGGAACTCCTCTGTCCCACCCACCTTCGAGATCCACCGCGGTTTTGGAAGAGAGGCACTTCCCTCCCAATGACAGTATGATCCTGCGGGTACCTATTTCAGCTACAAGCCAAGAGAACCCCCACATACTCCCTCTTTCCTAACCGCCGGAGAGCGCTCGGCCAATCACGCAACACTGTTCAGGGACTGTCTCACCAATGACATGATCCGAGTTTAAATGCTGCAACCTATGGATCTTAGGGCTCTGCCCGCACCCAGGGGAGCACCTCTGTGACACCAAATAGATCCTTTCAATAAACACGTTAGGAGTGTGCCTTCTGAGAGTGGGTAAGCGCAAGTGTGATTCCAGGAACATTTCAGATATCCGAAAAGGCTTGACATTGGTTTAATAATGAGGTGGAGTGAATGGCCGCTTTGGGGAGCTGTGCTGGCATGCGTTGAGCTAGTCGAGGTTTGTGTGACCATGGGAACGGTTGTGCAGACAGCAGGAGTGGATTAACCAGCAGAGGGAGGACATTGAGAGGCAGAGGAAACTTCTGGCCAAGAGGAAGCCACCCACGACAAGCAGCTCCCAAACACCGGCTGCCAGCTCAGAGCCCAAACCTCGGAAAGCCAAGGCCGTCAACGGCGCTGAGAATGACCCCTTCCTCAAGCCCAGCCTACCTCAGCTGTGAGTGGTCTCCACAAGACACCTTTGGGTTTGTGGTCGTTGAGAGGGAGGTCTGAGTAAATGCAACGGCTGAGGATCTAACCGAATGTATGATATCAAAAGCCCCCCACTCCCTAATCCTCCCGTTTTCTTTTTCAAGGCTTACGTTGGCTGAGTACCACGAACAAGAAGAGATATTCAAACTTCGACTCGGCCATCTAAAAAAAGTAAGCAGGATAAGGTTTTCCCTGGCCCTCCTTAAATTTCTCTGCAGTGTAATATACCATTTCACGTAACTGAATTCAGCATTGTAAAGGAAGTGTTAATTAAAAGCTTAATCTGGCCTAAACCTCGCCGCTGTGGTTGTAGTATGCGGTTTGATGGGTGGGATGCTATTTGGAGGTGTGTGTCCTTGTGAAAATCTGTGACCGTTTTTTTTCAAATGGATCAAATTGTTCTGAGGATGAATTGGATATAGATTTCAGGCATCGTTGCTCCTGTAAAGCTGACGTACTGGTGTCTAACTTTTTTTCCCTGGTTTTGATGGTGATGGGTTTTCTCATATTTGTGGTTGGAATGTACCTATATTGTACTTATTACTTTGTTCGCTGGTGTAATTACTGAAGGACATCCCAAGGCAGGAAAAAAATCCCATTAGAAATGTCCTCCTAGCATAGCTGCGGTGTGTTAAAGTAGGCACTTCTCTTTTGCCCCGGCGTGTCTGATTGCGTTCCCGTGTGACTCATTTTCAGGAAGAAGCTGAAATCCAGGCGGAGCTGGAGCGACTGGAGAGGGTGCGCAATCTCCACATCCGAGAGCTGAAGAGGATCAACAATGAGGACAGCTCACAGTGAGTGGGAGGCATCGCTCTGCACGTCTTGGCCTAACATTGGGGTTTGCCAGGGAGGGAATGGGATTCCTTTACCCGTCAGCTGTCGGGACTTAGAAAAAGCCACGCTAAAACCAGAAACCGTCTGCCTTTATGATGATGGTAATGAAGCCTCATTTTCTTTCCTCTGGTTTCAAATTCATTCAATCTGTCGGATTAAGGTGATTCAATTAGTCTTCAAAACGATGTACGTGAGATGCTATCTGAATTATTAGTGGTCCTGTAAATGGTAATCCACTCTGAAAAGAATGGCGTATAAACTGTCCTTTGTTTCTGTTAAGGACATTGTTGAGAGAAATCACATGCTACCCGTAATGGCACCTTGACATGTGAATGAATAAAGTGCCCTATTTTATTAAGACGGATAACTCTGTGAACAAGGGACATGGAGTGTTCATCAATCAGTGCCGTTTGTCTCAAGGTTCAAAGATCATCCAACCTTGAATGAGCGGTACCTACTGCTGCATCTGCTGGGAAGAGGAGGCTTCAGTGAAGTCTACAAGGTAATAAACAGAGAGGTGAATCTGCTCTCTGGTCGGTGGTTGGTTGTACGTTAGACTTGCTTTGGACTCTCGTTTGGTGCTCTCCTCCCTCTCAGGCCTTCGACTTGTTTGAACAGCGGTACACAGCTGTGAAAATCCATCAGCTCAACAAGAACTGGCGAGAAGAGAAAAAAGAAAACTACCACAAGTACGTTAATCTGTCTTGTGTTAGCCCCTTAATCTGCCCAGTGTAGCCCCTTAATCTGTTTAGTGAAGCCTGTGGTTGACAGAGTGCATATGAAAACTAGCCCCTTAATCTGCGTAGTGTAGCCTCTTAATTCTTTCTAGTCTAGCCCCTTAATCTGTCTAGCGCAGCCCCTGGTTGACTGCATGTGCGTGTGTAATTGGCACAGCAAACTGGTACCACTGGTGTGTGTGTGTGTGAGTGATTTAATTTGTGTAACATGAGTGTGCAGACCGCAAAATGGTGTGTGAGGGCTCCAGTCTTTCCCTTAACAGCCATGTGCTTATGGCCCGCCCTGCAGGCACGCCTGTCGGGAGTACAGAATACACAAGCAGCTAGACCATCCTCGGATAGTGAAGCTGTACGACTACTTCTCCCTGGACACGGACACGTGAGTGACGCAAAACCTATGTGTTCGGAGGCGCCTTTATTCAAAGGGACTAGTGTGGATTAAAGGTTTACTGTCTACTTACTATTGAAGCCCCTCTTAGGATTGGAACCTGCAACCTTCTAGTCTCCTGTAGCTTGACTGCTGCGCCCTCGGCTGGCCTGACTGTCCACATGTTCATGCCTGCAGGTTTTGCACAGTATTGGAATACTGTGAGGGCAATGACTTGGACTTCTACTTGAAGCAGCACAAACTCATGTCTGAGAAAGAGGCCCGCTCCATTGTCATGCAGATTGTGAATGCACTACGGTATCTGAATGAAATCAAACCCCCCATCATCCACTACGACCTCAAACCAGGTGAGAGTCACACAAGTACCGCTTGGGAAGAGTTATAGCTGGGGACTGTCCTACAACCACAGGGTTTGGGATCGGAGCCCAGGCAAGACACCTCTGTCCTCCTTAACAAGGCTCCAGGTCTCCCAGGTGACTGTTGGGAAAGGTGCTCTTCTTAGCGCTGACTGAATCCTCAGATCTGGATTGCACAGGTTCCAGTCCGGACCCTGTCTTATGCCAACGGGAGAGCACGGTTGGGCGAGCTCCGCCCTCTGGCTGGTATTGAAATGATCAGGGTTGCTCTCCGTTTATCGCTATCTGGCCACTCCTGCCAGGTCTGTGGACGCCTGCAGCCTGCTATGTATCCTTTAGTGCGGAAAGTGACGGGCGGCTCAAAGGCGATTTGATCAGAGGAGAATTGTTCACGTGGGTGGTGAAAGGATTTATAGCAACCATCTGAGATGCATCTGAGATGTATATGTGTCAATAATGGCTGGTAGTTAAAAACTACCTCACCCGATGAATGGTTAAGAAATGCTTTCTATGAGGGTGGGGGGGGGGGGCATGATTGAATGATTTATCTGACGACTGATAGTGAATCTTTGTGTGAAGGCAACATCCTGCTGGTGGACGGCACGGCTTGCGGGGAAATCAAAATCACAGACTTTGGTTTGTCCAAAATCATGGACGATGACAACTATGGTGTGGACGGAATGGACCTGACCTCACAGGGAGCAGGAACCTACTGGTAATGTTTCTGTCTGTCGGTATAATGGCCAAACCTATCCAGGTACATCCACATCTGTGGTTCCCCTAGCTCTGCAGACATGGCAGGCCGCCATGCTGTAAGATCTTGATGAAAATGGGGTAGAGAAACTAGATTTGTTTTGTATTTGTGCACATTTTGCTTAATAAATAGTCCGCATAATTCAACTCCCCTGATGTTAGTGTCTCCATGGTAACAAGGAAACGTTGTTTTGATCAGAGTGGGGTTGGACCCTCCCCAGTGGCTCAGTCGGTAAAGACGCTTACCTGAGCGCTACGATCTGGAGTTTCCATCATTCGTCGATTGTGACCAAGAGAGCTGAGTGCCGCTGGGTTGGGTTAAATGGACAGAGCTTCTCTCCTACCAGCTTCCTGCATACCTGCAGGCTCGCAGTACTGTCAAGAGGGATGTGCCTCCTCTGTGTGCAAAGGAGACGTCTGTCTTTTCAGCTCAAAGACTGAAAGGAATGGAGGAGACTAGTCGCACTTCCTCACAACTGATGGGAGTGTGCCTTGAGGTGCCTCAGCACAATTAGCGGTTCCAAATTGGGTTGTGCTGGATGTGGATACTGCAGTGTTACTAAAATTGGAGGTGTACATCACCTCGGGAACTTTTTAACTTGGCAAGCTACCCAAGCAAATCTGTTTATTGCTGCTGTAGCACTCCAGTTTGCCATATGCTTTTTAAACTCTACAGGTACTTGCCCCCCGAATGTTTCGTCGTGGGTAAAGAACCTCCGAAGATCTCCAACAAGGTGGATGTCTGGTCGGTGGGGGTCATCTTTTTCCAGTGTCTGTATGGAAGAAAAGTAAGGGCCTCCCTTTCAAGTAGACATTGGTCTTCACTTGATTTGCCTCATGTGTCTGACCTCTTGTGTTTTCCGTGCAGCCATTTGGCCACAACCAGTCTCAGCAGGACATCTTGCAGGAGAACACCATACTAAAAGCCACCGACGTCCAATTCCCAGTCAAACCAGTTGCTAGCAGTGAAGCAAAGGTGAGGTTTTATATGGACTTCCCTGACTAGAAAGAAGAAATTGATCAATAGTATTGTTTTGTGGAACAGCACCTTTGTAGAATAACCTATATGCGCCCTCTAGTGGTTGACATTATAACAGTACAATTAGCAGTTGCTCGAATATGTAGTTGAATTTATCTATATGAAAATCTTTGGAACAGTCTAAGGCCTTGGCATTCTCTGGAATTTCATTATTTACTTTTAATGTATATAGCTTGGCTGTATTTGCAAATATACGTTTTTAAGCGTTTGTGTGTATTTTATTTTTTACCAGGCATTTATCAGACGCTGCTTGGCGTACCGAAAGGAAGATCGGTTCGATGTGCACCAGCTGGGTAGCGATGCCTACCTTCTTCCTCACATGAGGAGGTCCAACTCCTCAGGGAACCTCCACATGGGCGGTGGCCCCGGCCCCGCCTCCTCCAGCATCATCTCCTATTGAGAGGCTACACTGAGTGACTGAAAGAGTAACCCGCCGCCCGCGCTCCTCCTGGGGAACCGGGCGTAAGAACGGAGGCTCGGCACACATCATCACGTGGAGGATTGGTCTGGGTAAGCCCCGCTGTGGCCATGCTAATTGAACAGAGCAGAAAAGGATAG
Source organism: Hiodon alosoides (assembly GCA_025775065.1). Classification (NCBI taxonomy): domain Eukaryota; kingdom Metazoa; phylum Chordata; class Actinopteri; order Hiodontiformes; family Hiodontidae; genus Hiodon; species Hiodon alosoides. The sequence goes on along the minus strand of JAOYSI010020896.1, from coordinate 20,608 downwards.
TCTCTCTGCTTCGGCTGTGCTGGCGTAGATACGGGCACACACCGAGACAAAGTTTAAAAACTGGAAAAAGGAAAAGTGTTTTTTGTTTTGTTTTTGTTTTTAAATGAAGTAAAGGCCTACTGAAGGTCACATTCTAAAGCATTGCAGCAAAGTGGCTTGAATGTGACTGGCATAATGCTAAGGGTCTCTCGCTGGTGGAAAGGCTGGGAAGGGCAGACTTGACACCACACTGTTCAGTTTACATTAACCTGATGCCTGTTTGGACATGAATGATATTACTGCTAGAAGTTTACATCAGGAGCTCTTACTTGTAGTTTTTTTTTTTGTAGATCTAGGGTTCTGGAGTGGTTTCACTCTAGCTCAGCAGTTTTGCTCCAAATCTACATATTTTTAAAATGAATTAGGAACTGTTGACCGTTGTTGTGCAGTGCGATCACATGGGAATGTCCAGGACCATTCCGAGCAGGCAGGACCATATTGCGGAATGCAAAAGTAACCAAAAGTAGAAACGGCGATGTATAGGATTCTATGCAGGAAGAATTTTTTTAATCCTCTGTGTATTTACTGTACAGGAGTCAAATTTGAGTTATTAAGTTTCAGCAGTTAAATTCTGTATAAAGTTGGAACTTGTTTTCTCTTGTAAATCGTTTCCTGGAGATTGTTCAATTTTGCTGCTACTGTTGCTTTTAATTTTGAAATGGCTGATTTATACCTAAAGTAGATCGATTTTCCCATTCGGTTACAAAGGACAATAATTACAGCATGCTTTAACAACTGAGACTTCCTGGATGAAAACTGTCCATTTGTTTTATTTGGGGTTTCCCCCCTGTTCATTTGACTTGATGGTGTGAAAAGGGTGTAGGTGACAGACCATCCGCCATCACTTCAGTTGGATACATCAAGTAGTTTCCTGACATAGCTGTAACATTACCAAGACTGCCTAGACCAGTACAGACTAGTAACTGTCCATGGTATATCTGCACTGTACTTTACCCTGTCCAGCGTCATGCTCGTGAAACTGAATGAATAGGCAACAGGCATCATGTCTGTTCCAGAACACAGGTTCCTGTACCATTTATGGATGTTGCAAGCTTCTACCCCCCCACTGTACATTAAACAAAGTTACTGTGTCCTAAGGTGCTGCTGAAAATGTAGAGAATGTAGCCAAGAGTAATAAACATTAAAAAAAATACCTTAATACAACTGGTGTGATGACTCTTTCTGAGAGAGGAGGGTTGTTGCATACATTACCCGTCAGTCAAGTGGCTGCAGTTGTACATTTTACCTAAATATATACTTTGCATTAAATACCCTTGTGAACTGGCTAATAGGGGACAGCAATCCCTGCAGGGCAGCTGTAACTACAGCGATGCTCAAGTTTGTGAACCCGTTAGAATTTTCTATATTTCTGCATAAATATGACCTAAAACATTTCTAAAAGTAGGTAGAGACCCCTATTAAACAAATAAGTCAAAAATATTATACTTGGTAATTTGTGAAAATGATCCAATATTGCATATCTGAGTGACAAAAGTATCTTAACCTTTGCTTTCAGTATCTGGTGTGACCCCCTCTGCAACTAAACGTTTCCAGTAACTGTTGTATCGGTCCTGCACATCGGCTTGGAGGAATTTTAGCCCAGTTTCCGTACAGAACAGCTTCAACTCTGGGATGTTGGTGGGTTTCCTCACATGAACTGCTCGCTTCAGGTCCTTACACCACATTTCGATCGGATTAAAGTCAGGACTTTGACTTGGCTATTCCAAAACATTAACTTTATTCTTTAACCATTTTTTTGGTAGAACAACTGCTTAGGGTCGTTGTCTTGCTGCACGACCCATGTTCTCTTGAGATTTAGTTCACGGACAGATGTCCTGACATTTTCCTTTAGAATTCGCTGGTCCATCAGATGGCAAGCCGTCCTGGCCCAGATGCAGCTAAACCAGCCCAAACCATGATACTACCACCACCATGTTTCACAGATGGAATAAGGTTCTTATGATGGAATGCAGCGTTTTCCTTTCTCATTTAAACCAAAAAGTTCTATTTTTGTCTCATCCATCCACAAAACATTTTTCCCACAGCCTTCTGGCTTGATCTAGAGCAAACTGCAGACGGGCAGCAATGTTCTTTTTGGAGAGGTGTGGCTTTCTCCTTGCAACCCTGCCATGCACACCATTGTTGTTCAGTGTTCTCCTGATGGTGGACTCATGAACATTGACATTAGCCAATGTGAGAGAGGCCTTTAGTTGCTTAGAAGTTACCCTGGATTGACCCCGCAGGCTATTACACGCCTTGTTCTTGGAGTGATCTTTTTTGGTCAACTACTCCTGGGGAGGGTAACAATGGTCTTTAATTCCCTCCATTTGTACACAATCTGATTGTGGATTAGTGGAGTCCAAACTCTTTAGAAATAGTTTTGTATCCTTTTCCAGCCTGATGAGCATCAACAGCTCTTTTTCTAAGATCCTCAGAAATCTACTTTGTTCATGCCATGGTACACTTCCCCAAACATGTGTTGTGAGGATCAGACTTTTATTTAAAGGACAGGGATCTATTAAACAGGGTGCCCACAGACACCTGACTAATTTCACCTTCAAATTAACTGCTTTTCCTAGAGGTTAACATACTTTTGCCACTCACAGATATGTAATACTGGATCATTTTCCTCAATAAATAAATGACCATGTATGATATTTTTGTCTCATTTGTTTAATTGGGTTCTCTTTTAGGACTTAGTGTGAAAATCTGATGTTTTAGTTCATATTTATGCAGAAATATAGAAAGTCCTAAAGGGTTCACAAAATTTCAAGCACCACTGTAAACGAAAAAAATGTAAGAAACCCGACTACTGAACTACTATTCCAAGTCTCAAGAATCAAGTGGTGCTCCGGAGCCCCTAGAGACAAGCAATCGGGTTTCAGAGTCCAAGTGGACCATTGCACTAATGTTCCTGTTTTTAGTCCTGCGTAGCCGGCTGTTCTTGGGGCCGTCCCTGGTGTAGGGCCTCCCTGTGTCGGAGTCACTGGAGTCCGTCCTGTTCCTGAGGCTGACCCCTGAACCAGGTGGGACAGCTGGTTTGGATGGCTGACAATGGAGGGGGAGAAGATAACTATTCTGGAGCTGAATTTATGGCACGTCGGGATAAAAGCATGTAGGTAAACTGATGTAAAAGTGAAACCTGCCAAAGTATTTACCTGTTTACTCTGTGATACTGTGGCAAAGCTGCTGCATTTGGGATGTGTTATCCCAGGAAGGCTCCCATCATTTTCTCCACCTAAAAAACAAAAGTGACCTGGCTTTAAATAAATGTCACTGTCTGCAATCGCGCAACCCAATTGGGTCACAGTGTTACGGGGCCTAGCCTGACCAACACCGGGCAGGAAATGGACACCTACACACAGCCATTTAACCAGCAAATCATCAGACCAGAGCACCCAGGGTGTAAATCCACACAAACGCAGGCAGAACCTGCAGACTATACACGGTGATCCGAGCTGTATTCAAACCCAGGACCATGCCACTCAAGCCAAATGCAAATTGCTGAGCGGCCCAGATTGTTAGGTTATATGGTTCAAATACACTGCTGTTATATTCCCTGAATAAGGCACTGAACCTAAAAAAATAAATGGTGTCATGTAATGAGCTCACCGCCTGTGTCCAACTCCACGCCAACCGTGTCTTCGCTGGTGCTTGGGTTCCCAAGACTGCCAATAGAGCAGGTGGAATCTTCCTGCTTCTCAAGGGCCTTGGTTTCATTCAGCTTCAGTTTATGCTTCTTCCTATTAATACACACGCACATCTACTTCCTCTTGTCATACCAACAAACACGCACACCACCCTCTCACAAAGCCACACCTGGGCAGGTTACCTGCTCAGGCCTCGTGCGGCCGTTCCCTTGTTTGAGCCAGGCTGTGGAGAAGCCCTTCCCTGTTTCACTCCAAGGTCAGCAGATTCCATCTCAACTCCTTCAGTGTTTACCACCTTAATGTTTTTGGTCTTTTGCTTGAGGATCAGACAGAAGAGCAAAGCTATTAGAAGTGGGAGAGGAACGCATTAAATGGCATAGGTTTGACATTAATCCCTACCTTTTGTTTTCTGCCAGATGGCTGGACATCGTTTTCAGGAGTAAGCCGTTCTTGAGGGCTTCCTCCCCGCCTCCTTCCTACTAGAAAAAATAATTGGTTGCAAAATGTAACGGTTTATGTTTAACTGGGGTTATAAGCGTTTTGTAAACAAAATTATTTCTAATCTCATGAGATGTACACTTTAATCCCGTTCAGGCCTGTTTTAGCACAAATAAAGTACAAAAGGCTGGCAGGGATCTACCATCAGTGTGCGCTGAGCTCTTGTCTCTCCTCGGGAATCGAGGGGTCCCAGGACAAGGGCATGTGAGGGGGACATGCGCCTCAAGGGCCATATGTTCGCTCTCCTCCACGAGCCGATTCACAGCTGCCTACACAGAGAGACCCACACCAGGGTCAGCATGGGTAACGGATGTCATAAATTACAGTCTAATACGTGTGTGTATTTAAAAAAAAATATATATATATGAATGTGTTTTGTATTAACCCCCCACGTTGTGTATTTAAACCGCTGTGATGTGTAATAACCTCCCATGTTGTTTATTAAAACCGCAGTGTTGTGTATTAACCGCCCACGTTGCGGATCAAAAGCCTGAATTGTGTATTAACCCCCATACCTATCAAGGTGTTCAGCTCATCTTTTTAAACATCTGTTTGTAAGTGGTAAACTTATTAGTGAAGGAAGTATTTTATATGATATATATGTAAACATTGTATCTATCATCTAAAGCGATTACAAACTCCTACTGGACTTTTGGACTGCTGTAGATGCTGAAGGAAATGTCACAGCGGCACAGATGGAGAGGAAAACCTACCACTCTCCTCGTGGCTTGGAGGACCTCCTGGAGTGGGGCATGCAGCCGGGGGAGACTGGGGGAGAGACTGCCCCTGCCTGAGCTGGAAGAGGATGAGATACCCCTGTCCTGCAGGAGGCGCAGTAACATAGTAGAAGTAGAATCACCCATGTCCTTCCAGGAAAATGCCAATCAGAACTACTTGTTTTATAGTTGAGAGGATTTCTTTAGTTAATATGATTCAATTTATGTTTTCATGTCTTTAAAAGTAATATCAGAACAGAATAGTAGTTGTCCAGGTGAACCGTCTCAATGTAAGTAATTAACCAGTAGGCGTTACTTGTTACTGTAAGCCCTTCGCCCACTGTGCCATACCGCATGGTGTGGTGTGCGGACATGTGCGGGGTGACCAGAACCCACCAGTGAATTAGGTGAGAAGGACAGAGAGGAGCGGCCAGAGGAGCTGGCGGTGGTGCTGGCCTGAACACCGGGGAGGGACACCAACGGAGACAATCTCCTCAGGTACCGGATCTGAGCCCTGTGGACCTCCAGGGCCCTCTGTAAACTAAGGGTAGGGGGAGAGAACCTGTGGGTCTGGGTCTGTTCTACAGACACCATGCTGCACACAGCATGCAAAACTATAGACTACTGTGTAAATCAGAGTTCAATGATCGAATACCATGAACCAGCACCTGTATGTAGGGTAAGGTAGTGTGGCGCTATCTTTTTTATCTTTATCTTATTTTTCTTTCTACATTATTTTAAAAAGTTATAAAGCCGTAATAAAATGCTGCTTAATACGACAGTGTGAAATTTTAAACTCAAATCCAGAACATAGAATTTGAATTTGAATTGTAATGACAGTAAATAGAATAGAACTTCATGCAAATCCTCTAATGTGAAAAACGTCCAATGTCACATGTACTTGATCCATCACTATAAACAATACTGACTGCAACAGTATTAATATATACTTTCAAATACTGTACCTTAAGCATGGCTCGAATAATTAATTTTTTATATAACAGTATACAAATATATTGTGTGCATTTTAAAAATGTGTGGCATGTAGCATGAGTGAAGAACTAAATGCTTAAATAACAGATAATTACAGAAACACAAATAAATACAAATAAAACATCTTGGTGGAGAGAAAATTTGTATGCAAAAGGGAAGAAACTGAACCAGTCTACAGCACCCGGTCCAACACCTTAACAGGTGCACCCTCTTCAACATGACCACCAACCTACAGCACCCGCTCCAACACCTTAACAGGTGCGTCCTCTTCAACATGACCACCAACATACAGCACTCGGTCCAACACCTTAACAGGTGCGCCCTTTTCAATATGACCACCCGTCTACAGCACCCGGTCCAACACCTTAACAGGTGTGCCCTCTTCAATATGACCACCAGTTTATATTGCTGCCACATAATGTATAGCTTGAAGTAGCCACCTCTGGCTCGTTATATACTGTGAGTAGGTACGTATAATATAATAACTATTTAACAAACAGTTCTGGCTACTCCAATGTGCTTTTCAGGTTTGTGATTGAAACTGTGATCATTTGATCAAGAGATTCTTGGACAAGATACGTGCCTATAATTTGCAACAAATACATACGTTTGTAAGCATTATTTATGCTAAACACGAAATAATGTTTTCGTTTGTAAATTCAAAAATTATCTTAAGTACTTTTTTGTAAAAAAAATTCTTAGTCTTTCGCAAGCATTAAAGGCCTTGGCTCCCTTCAAGATTGGGATAGAGAGCAGCACAACACTGAAGTTACTCATAAACCGGACCATATTCACCTCCAGATGACAGCTGAATCGTTAGGTACATTTTAACTTCAAGACATATCTATTCGTGATCAGAGCGGGTCAACTCAATTACTCTCCCGAAGGTTCCACAGTCTAACAGAGCAACACGAATTCTGGTGAAGTCGTGATACTATACACCGGAGAGGTACACACCCCCACATAACTCGTGGTCTCTTCTGAGTTCAAGGTGCAAATTGCTTGTGCTGGGGGAACCGTAGTATATTTCTTAGCCCTTTCCCCTCGTGATAGCTTCAACAGACTGTTTGACCTCAAATGACCAAGCTCGGAGTGTTCGGTGTATTACAGCGATACCATGACTCTGCCCAACGTAAGTAATATTTAGTAAAACCAACTATCTAAAAGTTAGAATGCATATCTTACCGACGATTTTCACGGAGTAAAGCTGCAACACTTGAACACAGATGAACCGTTCCCTTTCTTGCACCATTAATGACGAATAAAACGGCTTCAGAGGCTATTTCTTTATCTTCCTCCAAACAACCAGGTTCCGGGCAACATTCTGGACAACACACACACAATTTAAAACACATCTACTGCAAATCTCAATAATACAACCTATTCTGTGCTTGTATTAACTGGTAAAAAAAAAAAGCTAAGTCTATTGACAATCAAATATATTTTTTCTACATGTAGTAATACCTTGCTTTTCAAATAATTCAATAAATCTAATTTCCACCATCCGTTGAAATATGGCAAATAACTTTTTACTCTTATTTTACCTGTCCGGCTTGGCAAGTCAAATACCGACGATTTTCTCCTCCCGTTTGCGTCCATAGTCCCCAATTTCCTCGTTCCTTTGAATTAAGTAAAGGCGAAGAGTCGTTGAATTACTTTTCAACTGCGTTGTGAAAACTGTACCCGTCAGCCATATTTTAAAAAAAAAAAAGTTCGGTAATGTAGTTTTTCCTGGTTTCGACACAGGGCAACCCTACACCTGTTCTACAGAAATCATTACGGACGCCGAGAGGTGAGTATAAGCGCATTCGAAGCAGGCGCCATTTAAAATGTTACCTGCACGAAATCTTCTAATTGTCAGTGGTGGAGACAAAACAACAATATGGATTACAATAATAATAATGAAGCTATAGATTTCGCCTTTTCCAAGTCAGTTAAAATTATTATTTCGCTGGCCACAATCTTACGGAGCTGGATTTAAAAGTCAGCACAAAGGAACTTAAATGTTTATAACTGCCGTTTATTTAACTCGAACAGTATTTTCAAACTAAAAGAACAATCTTGTCAATTCAAATATTTTTTGCTCCCGAAACAAAAACGACTTTGTAAGACTTTGATTTTAAAGCCCTGGTAAGTCTTATTAAAGTACGTCTTATTTCCAGCGTTATTGCTGAAATGTATTGTGGGTTAATTTACGAACGCATACACTAGATAGATCGCCGTATTTCCGCTTGCAGTTAATATCATAGTAAGACATCTTGCCTTAGCCCTTATATTTAATTTATTTCAGTTACTGAGTTAACCTGACACTTCTCATCAGAGGAAGTATTGCAATGCACCAAAGACAACAAAACTGAAATAAACACATACATCTTACTATTTCGAGTTTAATTTATGAGGATACTTAATTTATATTTTTGTCAAAATATTTACCAAAAACCAACCTCTCTAAGTGAGGCTTGAATTGCTTGAGTAAATTTATCGAAGCAGGAAGTAATTATACTGATAAAAGTAAATGTCTATATTTCTGAATTAAAAAGGTTCAATGTAGTACTTAAGTTAACCTTGTTTATTAACCCGCTCGTATAACTGTGACAACACGAGCAATTTATTTAACAAGATGAAGCCCATACATGTTTGGAGACGGGCGGTTGTACGACTAGGGCTAGGAAAACAACTATACCGCTCATGGATTTACAATTATATTAAATTACGTAAATTTATCGCTTGACTATTATTTGCTACCTGTCTTACGGCACCGCTCCGCGGTTTACAGCCATACAACTTTCATTTATTACATTCATTTGTTATCCACGTCTTCTGAAGCAATTACCACGAGCTGTATCCAACGAGACTGAACATGAAGGAACATGAAAATACATGACTAATTTTTGTAATTAAATCTATGATGGACAGCATGAAAAGAAAGAAAACAGACATTTTAATGAACAGTCCGTGTAAAGATGTGAATTAAGGCTAAGACATCTCAACTTAATTATTGTTGCAACCTGGGGGGCGTAGAGAGTAGGAGAAAGTGCAGAGTAAAGATAGTTGAGAGCGAATTGCATTAAGGAGAGCGAATACAGTGAGAATGGCATGGTCTCAGCCTATAGGGACCGTGTGTGCACCGGAGACGCAAATAAAAGTGACTCGCAGACACGGTCAAGGAAGTGTTCCGGCTATCCTTTCCATTAAACCCACAGCAAAAGAAAGAAAATTCTTCGGGGACTCACCGCGAACGCTACATTATTTTATGAACGGGACAAACTGAGGCCTAGGGCACTGGAGGCTGTAAAATTGAAGGGTATAACCGGGGGGCCGCTGCTGTGTGAACTCACTGTGCACAGACTGGTGACTGAGATGGGAAAAATCTACAGGACGGGGGAAAGGGTCTGAGTGCCAGCAACTAAAAAACTGGTAAAATACAGGTATTTCTTTTGGGGGAATCTACATTTATTCATTATATTAATATTTATCTCATTATATTAAAAACATCACTAACCAGCAGGTTGGACACTTTGGGCAGTCAGTGCATGGGGCTGGTCGGATATCCTGACTTTTCAGCTTTTTTGGGGACGTTTTTATTAATTAGTGAGCTCAACCCTTATCATTGTGGAAGGAGGAACCAGGCTACTGTAGGAAGCTTCATCTCAGTGAAGCTATTTTTTAGCAAGCTGGAGCGCTGGATGGATATCTCCAATGAGAAGCAGAGCTCCCCACCTCTGGAAAGACCGCATGGGTTTCCCCTTCAGGTAGTGGCACAATCACTCAAGGATAAGTACCTCTGCAACAATTACAGCCTGGTCATTGTGTATGGGATAGACCTCAACCAACTTTCTGAAATAGTCTTGAACCACCAAAACAGATTAATGGAACCTTTCTGTTTCATTCAAAGGTCTCATCAGATCGATATAATTCCTCTCCATAAGTGCTCCAACTCACTTGTTGTCCGTAGGAGCTAGCAACGTCTTCCGAGGCCAGGCTTTGACTGAACCATTGGCGCACATGTGGCACCACAATGTCAAGTCTTCTCTTATTTTGTACCAGTAGTACCTGGCCTGCAGATGAGTTAGGGTTTACTCCACCACAAAATTATTTCAGATGGGACCATCATGCATCTGTTTCATAACGTCAGACTGAAGTAGACCGGATAGGAGAATCTGAAGGTAAAAGAAGGTGTTTACTGTACAGTAGACACGTCTCAGCAGAATGCCCTCCCTTGGATACAACCGTTTCAACTGACTCCTGTATACTTTCATGGCTGGGCAGCAGGACGATTCTTCTACCCACAACAGTTTTTTGCCCCTTCCAACCATCTCTCTGGTGCAAGATCCAAATCAGAAATTGTGGGCTTTTTGCAACTGCTCAGTGGTCCAGCCATGAAACATTTTGCGCAATCCATTTTGGCTCTGCAGATCTATTTCTCTACGTCTGGATGGTGGTTAATGGAGTCTCCTCCGTTATCACTCTTTCATTCCAACCTGCCAGTTGTTTGAAATGGTCAAGGTAGCACAAACACATCGTGCACGTTGACTCACCGGCTTTTTCATCCACAACAGTCAGTCGAGGCTGCTGTGGTCTATGCGCACAATGAATTACCTTCTCAGTAGTTACTGTCTGATGTGCCGTAATTCTGTTCTGTGGGGTACAATCTTCTGTTCCCATATTAATCAATCAATCAATCAATTTATTTTTATAAAGCGCTTTTCACATGTTTCCATACCACAAAAAGGCTTTCAATCAAGAAAAACACTATATTTCCCAGGCCTGGCCCCCCAAAAGCTTTCCAGTGGCATCAGTGGCAAGGAAAGTACCTGGCCTGGAAAACTCCCTAGACTGGCAGGAAGAAACCTTGAGAGGAACCCGGCTTTTTGGGGGATCCCATCCTCCGCTGGCTGGCACTAAGACCTGAATTAAAGACTCTTATGTCCATAGTGTGTGATGCCATCCAGTAGAGGAGTTCCAAAACATTGTGATATCCGGAGGAGTGTGGTGGGGGCCCAGGTGGCTGGAGTCCAGTCTAAAGTTCCACTGGTTGCTGAGAGAGCACGTTGGTAATGCTTACCTATGGAAGCAGTATGATCTCAAGTTAATTAATTTGTAAAGTTTAAAAGTGAAACTGTGAGTGGTCACAGCTATATATATATATATTATATATATATAATTAACTTGAGATCATACTGCTTCCATAGGTAAGCATTACCAACGTGCTCTCTCAGCAACCAGTGGAACTTTAGACTGGACTCCAGCCACCTGGGCCCCCACCACACTCCTCCGGATATCACAATGTTTTGGAACTCCTCTACTGGATGGCATCACACACTATGGACATAAGAGTCTTTAATTCAGGTCTTAGTGTATATATATATATATATATGGCAGCATACAAAGAGGATGAGTGCCGAGAACGAAAAATGGGCAGGAAGGTGGTCGGAACCCATCCTGCCTCACCAAAGGCAGAACCCAGCCAACTTGGGGGGAACCACCAGTGATGGTGCGACAACAGGAATGGTTCTTATCACCAAAAGTTTCTAATAGCCACAGTCCCTTCACTGTCACATTCCCCCTATTGAATAAATGCAAATTTAAATAGATATGTTTTTAATCTAGCTTTAAATATAGAGACTGAGTCTGTATGCAAATGCTTGTCCTCCAGATTTTGATTTTCTTATTTTTGGTATATATTAATTCCCAGTCTCTTGTAAGCAAAGTAATCTAGATGGGACATACCAGACTATAATATCTGTTAGATTCGAGGGAGCCAATGTAATAAAGCCAACACTGGTGTGATGTGATCATAGTTCTTATGCCTAGTAAGGATCCTAGCAGCTGCATTCTGAACTGTATTTGAGCCACCTGATAATATAGCATTACAGTAATCAAGTTTGGAAGTAACAAAAGCATGGATTATTTTCTCTGCATCCCGATCACCTAAAAAATGTCTAATCTTGGCAATATTTCTCAGGTGGTAGAATGCTTTTCTAGAAATATCTTTAAAATGGAACAATATAGCAACACTCGTTCCTTTCCATCCTGTACAAGGCACGGGACACCTCTGATGCTGAAAGCCACTGGCATATATATCTAGAATAAGATCGCCGCTGCCAAATGAAGTGGCTGTGTTTTCATTCCAAAGTCCTGCACAAATCTGTGATGTGCTGATAGGCCCACACACTGGCAAACCGCAGAGATGTTCTTGGGTGTCAGCTGAACTTTCGGGATTTACTAGGATCTGTGCCCTGTGGCCTTTTTAAAAATTAAACCATTTGTCAACAGAACTACCAGCAATTTGCTGACTTCAACTTCTAGTTGGCTTTGTGAGCCTGTCAAACACCTGGCAATAGCGCTCCAACATTTCAGCATTTCATTCCTATACAACTGCATTCCAGCCTGGATGCGGCCAATTAAATGCTGGAACATTGCTGGTGCATTGCAAAGGCCAAAAGGCATGAAATTCCATTAAAATAACCCCTGTATGACTATTGAAGGCGGCATCTGGGGGTTCAGCTCTACTTGCCAACCATAACCACGGGTGAGGCACACTGCCCTTTCAGGCAAGGCTCAAGGCTCTTCCAAATTTGCTGATTTTCATTCAGTTGCTTCACTCTGGCCATCCAGTGTTGGAGTTTCACCGGTTGAGCAGGGATGGTCTGGATATCATGTAGCAGAACGGCCAGAACGGCTAAGATTGATGTGCCCATCAGAGAAAACATCACTGTATGCATGAAGCCTTTGGACCAACCCATGGCAATCTTCTACACCCAGCCCAACAGAACTCTCAGTGTAAGTGTGCTGCAGCATGGTGGAGGTGAAAGTGGGCTGAGGTTTTATTGTTGGACAAGGCAAGCAGCTTCAAAAATCCTTAATGCACATTTTTTGAGACACACAGGCGTTGCGACCCTGTGTGACCCAACGTTGCATAATTTCAACATTATTTTAGTGGCATCCTGTATTGTTTCCAACCCGGGCAAATATTTCTTAAACAATAAATATAGTCTAAATAAATATTTGTCTAAGCACAATTAATTAATTAATTAATTAATTTTTTCAAAAGGATGTTAGTCTCCATTGTTGCGGTTACTGCAAGCCGGAAACTACAGCAAGCCTACTTGTTGCACTAAAATGTAGATTTGAGATCTGAGGATCACATGTAGAAAACTGTCCAGCTAAACTAAGAGCATGAATTAGCTGTCATCTCAATTATCCGTCTGACAGTAGAAAAATGTAACATGATGTAAAACATTTTATAAATAGACTTATACTATTTGTGGCATTTTCTTAATTGTGATTGAACACGAAGCGACCCAAATTACATTCTCAAATCTGAAGAAAAAGTATTTTACAAATGAATCATTTTCCATAGAACATTTTCTAAGAGGGATTTATCGTGTGATCCGCAGCCATGGTATCATATCACATGGAATTAATCAACTGTCTCAATGCCTACGTATATTATCATGATAACATTATAAAAGCTTCTTAGAGCAGAAAAGAACATGAATATTACTCGAAAGCTAAGTTAACTGGCCTCCAAAGGTTATTCGAAGTCCATTCTTTTAGACGCTGGCAGGACATCAACGCTTCGTGACTCTTTCAAAGGTAATCTAAAGTGCCTTAAATCTGACTAACTGACATTGTAGTTCGATATATGTTTTCTCGTTTTGATTGGATACGTTGTGTTGCATATGGTCAACAGTTTTATCCACGCAAACCTTCTGGATTGGAGTGATTTTTTTCCATAATTTTACATGTAATCCGCTGATTTAAAAAAGTATTTTATAATTCTATAATAATAATTCCTTCTATAATTTTGTATTATAACTATAAAGGAAGTGTTACATTTTTTCCATTTTAAATACATTTGCAGTTATAAGCACTTAAGTCACACCCCTGATCATAGTGCAAATTAAGTCAAAATGTATAGTCAGTATAATTCCCTAATTGTAAATACCCTTAATTAGTAATATTATTTACGTTAGTAACATTAGTTAAAATGTAAACAATGATTAAAATTTGAGGTCCTTCATTTCAGGAAGGTTTATCATTCCCTTGCGCCGTTATGTAGAGTAGGTCTGTAATACTAATTTCCAGTTTAACTCCTTTACATATCCGTACTTCAAACGACAACCAAAACAAATACCTTAAATATGGCAAATTTAAATCGAGTCTTTTTTATCATTTAAAATGACTAACTGCCTTATTCACGTGTCAAACGGTTGTTCTCCCGATTTCACAGAAAGCAATGTGCCATGAGCAAAAACAGATTCTCACAGAAGAAATCCTTTCTCTGCTGTATTTTTGTATTTTTAAAGAAATATAGGCCTGTGGCTTGGATGTTGGGTTTGTGGCGTTAGTTAGTATCTCTTGATTTGCTGAAGAACTCAGAGCCTTCCTCGATGGTAAACAGGAAAAAATATTTTTCAACGTTAAGTAATATTTTCGCACAAAATACGTAATTACACTGTATTCCAGTATGAATTAGACGTCAGTGTCAACAATCAGACAATCAGATCAACAATCCACGATGTTTTGCTCATAACTACACCACACCGCAATTTGGCTTCCTTAATTTTATCAGCCTTCACGTCAAACCTAACTGCATTTACCATTCTAATAACTGTAATTAATTACAGATAGAGATATTAGAAATGACATTCACATGATCTTATTGACAGTGGACTTGCTCCGCATAATTTTATTGACGTGATCATTATTAATTTCCATTGGAAAAAAAAACGTAAACACATACAAATTTCTACAATTTCCCCTCTTGACCGTTTCATTGTGGGCCAGTGTCTTCTAGATTTAATTCCACTTCGTCCCTTCATTTTTTAATCAAAATCATTATTTGGATGAGAAAAATCTCACCCTTTATCCTCAGGTGAGAGACAGAGATCCATTGAAAATGTATTTATTTATTTATTTTTAACATTAAGAGGCTTTATTATTTACTGTATAATTTAGTTTATCAATGCGGAACCCTGAAAAGGAGCAATTTTATCAATAACTACTGCTTAATGTCCTGTGAATAATAACCCTATCTCAATCATAATGCTCCATTTTGAATGCCGTTTGTATATAAGATCACATAGAAAATGCGTATAAAAACCCTGTTGGAAACGACAGAGGACTTGATATCCATCACCTACTTCAGGATCGGTCACCGTCCCACTGAATCTTTGTAGCTTTTTTTCACATTCATTTCAAGGATGCCCATGGTTTGAATAAGATCAATTTGTCTCTGTCAAGTAAATTGAAATATACAAAAATAGTCCCTTCAGCACTGAGAAGTCAAGAGTATTATGGGTTAATGAAGAGAGCGTTATCAGATTGTGAAAAAATAAGGTATGACCCCTATCTCTGTGTGCGAGTAATGGATGACCAGTAGTCACTGAATTTATCTTCTGAGATAAAAAAAAAAAAGCTCCATCCGTGATACTTTGGAGTAAAACTGTTTGGAGTGGCATCTCAATTTATCAGTCTGAGAAGTCTTATTCTCTTCTGTTGATGTCCAGTATTTCTTTTGTCAGTATGGATCCATCCAATATAGGAGCATCCAAAGTCCTCCATCTCCCAAGAAACAGCTCATCAACATCGGTTACGCTTGCAATAAGAAAAAATATAACCAGTTGTTTGGGAAATGTTGTGCCAATTTGACTGATCAGACAAAATGTTTTCTGTTTTCTCAACTCTCCAGTTTCTTTTCCCATTACAAACAGGCCGATTTTTCAAACGGAGATAAAATCATCACAATGTAAAAACTCAGTTTACCACAGTTCACTTTCAAACCGAAGCGACTCTCAGAGGGTAAATATAAATGGCCATTCTCCCTACAACCATTTTTAGCATGATGCTGAGAATGACTTTGTTCTCTGGTCTATGATGATGCTTTCAGGAGCGGTGGCCCAAAATAACCCAGTGGGATTGCTGGTTAATTTAGGAAACCTGAATGGTCTACCAATCACTGTTGCTTCTCACCCCACCCCATCAACCAAAACTGTGCTGTTCTGCCGATGGTCTGCGAAAAATGCCTGCTATATCAATTTTTGTTTCTAATACACTTTTAACACTGTATTTAGATGTACTTGCTAGATTTTCCCCAGGGGGAGAATTCTGCTGAATAAATCAAATGTAAATATAAAAAATGATTAAATGTTGGGAAATGTCTGCAGCAGGTTAAGCAAGTTATGTTTATTTGATTAGCAGCTCCCATTCAGAATAACATAGTTTACAGTTTAATATCTAACCCTTAGTCACAGCTGACTATCTTACTGAAACAATTCATGCAAAACGTTTCAAATCCAGTTCATTATCCACTTTGCCATGTGTTTGCATTTATGCAAATATTTAAGGAATTGTATGCATGTGGCAGGCATTTAGTTCACTTACCTTTTCACTTACTTCATATGCTCAATGTGTGATGACAGTAACAAATGATTTGGTTTGGTTTCAAAGGTAAAGCATTGAAGCACATGTGCTGAATTTCAAAAAAGAGACGTCCTTTCTGAGGCATGGTGACCATAACTCAGACTTATCTCCCTGTAAACGATGTTTCCCCTCATCCATTTGAGTGATTCGATCGGCAAACAGCCACGCACGCCTAAATTAGTTTCAGTCCAGTTCCTTTTCCTCTCTCATTACCTGCCTGTGTAGTTCATCCTGAACACACTCCCATGAACATTCATGTTCCAGTCTCGGTTATTGACACTGGTTGTCAGACATACCGTACCTTTTAATCAATCATACGTCATATCACAGCCACCATCAGGTACAGCTTTTACTTACCAAAGCTATGGTGTTGGATGCACTGCTACTGATTAAATATATGAAATGTTTTGTATTTTCCAATAATATATATGTTATGGGTGTATTAGAATTCCACAAAAAAGCTGATGATCTGCAAATTTATTTTAACATTATTCTAAGATCACAATGCCAAAACCTAGGAGTACAATTTACGGTTTGTGACCGCTGAAGACTGGATTCTGCCATGAATGCTTAGCTCTAAGATAGTTCTGGTTTAAACCTAGGAGATTTAGTTTGGTGATTTTAGGTCAAATTGGTTATGAGGTTTGTGCAATCAAAGTTGTAATTATTAAAACATTGTTATAGCACCACCATGGGGTCAGTGGGTGCCATATTCCATATTTAAGAAATCAGTAGAAAGCACCATACAAATGGTGTTATATATACAATGGACTGATGTAGAGTGGATGTCCATTTGCCAGCCCACTACCTCTGGTTTGTGAGTGCCAACCTATCACCAACCTACAACCCAGCTAAGGTCCAATCTTGGCATAGGGTGCATTGTTGGACCTGTTACTTTAATCATCCAGATTAGCCTACATCTTCACAACATTCTCAGGGCTACCAATAGGGTACACCTGTACTGAGCAAATCTTAGAGCAAGACCATGCACTGATTCCTTTTCCACTGACTTCCATAGACTTCAGACTGCTGGTTGTAGTGTATCTCCTTCCCTCTCCCTGCTATCATCTGTTGCATGGATCTGTTAGGTCAAAGGAACAGGTCCTGGGTGAAGCAACTTCCACATTCTGAGCATTTGAAAACTGCCTCACAATTTCTTATATGGTGGTTCATAGAGGAGCAACACCTGAAACTAACATTGTTTAAAGGATGCTTTTATGCTCTTCAAGAAGAAGAACTAGGGTAGTTTCTTTGCTTTATTGCAAACAAAGCTGCTAAAAAATGAGAATGGAGGAAAGAAGACAAAAAAGAAGACAAAAAGTTTTTTGTACTGGGAGCCTTTCCTGCAGACTGCGGGGCAGTTTCTACCCATAGTCTTACACCCCGCGCATGGTCCAAATGGGCCAGGCCTGCTAAGTGGCCTTCCTGCTTAGCTAGCTCCCTGAGTCGTTTTCCCTTGCCTTAGTTGTTAATCTAAAAGTTTTTCTCCTACCGTGAGGTGAGGGAGAGGGACTTTCTTGAATCACTTGGCATAAATGTTTCAAGCCAC
Organism: Hiodon alosoides; assembly: GCA_025775065.1. Taxonomy (NCBI): domain Eukaryota; kingdom Metazoa; phylum Chordata; class Actinopteri; order Hiodontiformes; family Hiodontidae; genus Hiodon; species Hiodon alosoides. The sequence goes on along the minus strand of JAOYSI010020896.1, from coordinate 2,735 downwards.
ACATGAAAGGATGGCATGAAACTGCAGCACTGCAAACCATAGCTCAAAATGGAGAATTGGTACAGTACTATAACCTTGACCGTGTAACAATAAGGAACAGAAAAATGTGCTATACAGAATTATGTGCTATACTTGAATTAAAGAGCTTGAGAGCTTGTGTTAACACCCTGGACTTTGCAAAATCTATATTGTGAGGCACTGCAGAGCACTGGCAGAATTTACTGGTTGCATGCCAACTTGATTTGGGTAGTATATGTAAAGCATGCCAATTAGTTAATTATTACTTAGCCGGTTCCCCACCGGAGAGAAGCCAGCTTTTTGACAATGATATTGTCAAAATGTGACGGCATGACAAATTAACTACAAATCGAAAACAACTATGTAACATGACTGAAATAGCTAGTTTGCAAACTAACTACCAAACTTAGCGCCTTTCTAATCAAACAGTTGAGACATAGCCAAATAAATCCTGTACAAAACAAACTATTCTGTTAATTTATGTTTATTAATACACACATGAGCCTAGGCCTCCTGACTGTGCCCAATCCTGTTACATCTTGGAAGCTAAGCAGGGCTGGGCCTGATTAGTACCTGGATGGGAGACCACCTTGGAATACCAGGTGCTGTTCGCTCCTCTGCCTTGGGTCCGCAATCCTGTGGTCTCTGAGCCAATCCCAAGCCTTGATAAAGGAGGTGGGTCGACCGGATGGGTGCATATACTCTGGCTGTAAAGAAAAAGATGGTTGGAATTCAAAGCATGACCTGCTTTGTGCCCATGGATCTTCAGAAGAATACACACACGAGAAGCTTTTCAGCAGACATTATGTTCTTTGAAATCAAGAACAGTTTTTCACAGACATAAAACTGCATGAGGTGTGATTTCTCCAACTCCTCAATGCCTTATCCAAAATGCACCTCAGTTTCTGGAAAAGGCTCAAGATTTTAGGCAGGGAAATCCTCCAATGTGAGCAGTTGCCCAACATATTCCTCCCTGGCATTAGCTTCATCCCAGTATAAGTGTTCGTTATACTTATTAAATGTTCAGAAAGCTTGTGAGACATTTATTCTAACAGCATTATTCACATGTATAATCATAGCTGGCTAGCTGCACCAAGGAGCATAACGCAGTAACTTTTATATTATATTGTGATGTTTCTGTTGATGTTTCTCTTGCTTCTGAGAAGAAGAAATTGTGTTTATATATTGTTCAGTTTTAATTTTCAAAAATAATAAATAATGTTTTTCGATTAATACATTTGTATTCATGAATATGACCTAACCCTAAATTTGAAATATGAAAATATGAGGCTTCTCATAGTCTTTGCAATACTAAATATCACTTCTGTAAAACGAAATATCTACTTTTCAAGTAGAAAAGCAAATTAGCTTGAATTTGTTCTAAAACAAATCGACAGGCATCTTGCCACTGTTTCTGGGTATTGGAGCAATACCAAATAAATGTCAGCTGTTCGTCAGAGTAGGTTGTAGAAACATGCTTTGTAAAAACAAACTTTTTAAGATAATGTTTAGGTTAGCAGGATTCGTTTATAAGGGATTTTCTTGGATCTTATTTTAAAAGAAACTTCTGAGAAAGAGACCAAACATTTCTCCATTCAACATTTCAAACTTGGCCATTCCAGTAAGATATATGGGAATTAAACAACACCAGAAGATTTGATCACATCGTTAAGCAGTAACTCCAGAGGGGTTGCATCCAATGGGAGTTATTGGTATCTCATGAAAAGTGAAAACGTCTGCAATTAAATAAAATATCTTTATTGTTGAACAGCAAACTCATAAATAGAAGACCGTTTTGAAACCATTTCCCAAAAAACAAAGACTTCATGAGAAATGAAATTCCATATAGAGATTTTTCAGGAATTGCTTAATCAATAATAATAATAATAATAATAATAATAATAATAATAATAATAATAATATTGAATAATTTTTAAAAGTGTTGTTCAAAGGGGGAAATTGAGGCTACTTCATAAGTATTCATAATCACTGTTTCTTCACATAATGTGTCCTGTTCGTCCATACTAAATTAAAAGTATCTCTTCAATGTCATTGCTCATCTGATTATCAGCATGTAAATCATGCCAGATAAGTGAGCCTGGAATTACCCTCAGCATTTTTAAACAATATTCTACCCTTCATAAGAGCGTTGTGCCATCCAGGAACCAACTAATAATGATCTCTCTGTCTGCAATAGAGATACTCTTTAAAACACGTATCTTTATAAGAGATGTAAGAAGCTGTGTAGCTTAAAGGAAGCGATAAGTTGGACACCCTTGTCTAATACCATACGTTAATTCAAACTTTGGATCCTCAAGATGTGTCTATTTCTTATAAACCCATCTGGGATTAATCTATAATGGCATCCAAAACAGCTCCCGATTGTTTTGCAAAAACACGTGCAATTAGCTTGTAATCATTATTTAATAGGCAAATTGGACACCAATTAACAATGAGTGACAAGTATTACTTAGGTTTAGAAATTATAGTATTTAAACTTTGTGTTAGAGTGGGAGGGAAGAATCAATGGAGACAACATTTTCAAGAGAATCCAAAAACTGAGCTACTCCTCACGGTATCTAGAGATATATTCTATAGTTCCTGTAAAAATTGGCACAATAGTTAATTGTCCTAGGATCATCAGCTGTAAAATAGTATTACATCTAATGTGAAATTTCACCAGTCTGAAAATCTGATGATGGCGCCCTTGAAAAACC
>JAOYSI010020885.1:2501-35065 GCA_025775065.1 Hiodon alosoides | reverse complement strand
ACACACACAAACACACACACACACACACACACACACACACACACACACACACACACACAAACTAACAAATACACACACACACACACACACACACACACACTCACACACATACAAACAAATACACACACACACACACACAAACTAACAAATACACACACACACACACACACACACTCACACACAAACTAACAAATACACACACACACACACACACACACAATCACACACATACAAACAAATGCACACACACAAACCCACACACACACACACACTCACACACAAACATACACACACACACACAGACAAACGCGCACACACAGACACACACACACAAACATACATACCGACACACACACGCACACACACACGCACACACGTGCACATGCACACACACACAGACTCACAAGCACACACACAAACACACACACACACACACACTCACACACAAACTAACAAATACACACACACACACACACACACTCACACACAAACTAAAAAATACACACACACACACACACACACCCTTACTCTCTCACACACACACACACACACACATGCATTAGTTGGAATTGAGCCGTATTTCGGCTGGCGTTGGAACATAAAACCATGAGCAGTGGCCTCCAGACTCTGCCCCTCGCCACGCTCTGCGATGAGTGCGTCCACCAACCTTCTCCAGCTCATTCTCCAGGCAGGACACAAAGGGGACGGAGGAGACAATCAGACAAGATCATACATTTGGAAGGGAGCTGAATTAATGCTGTCATGCACATTGTGTCAAACACAATGTTCTCCGTAGCTCACTGTAAGATAAGTTTGATTCCATCCACTGTAATTTGAGAGGATATATTTCACTTCACTTTCAGGCAAGTCTGCCAGCAAAGTTGACATTTTTTATAAAGGAATTCACTGACATCTCAGGGTTGGTGTCCGCAGTCTACTAAATAATTCAGGGGTGATAATGGCATTAACTTCTTGTTGGCATTGTTTCAGTTTGTAGCACAGCCCTGAGTGATTGAACATGCAATAACAATCACAGTCAAATCATTTGTCAGTGGACTGCACAGATCTGAGATATTTCAATCCTACATCTAAAGTTAATGTTTCCAGGTAAAGTTTAATCAAAGGTTTCAGTGATCTTGGCTTTTTAAAAGCGATACATCGCTTTGCCCCAGTGAGCGCGGTGTTAATTAACCCGGTCGTTTTCCAGGCCGCACACAGGATTTGGATTTGGGCTCTGTTCTTCGTGCTGCCTGTAAAGATTTTCCACAAGGTCCTGTGAGATTTGGCTCACCTCAGGTGTGTGAATCTGCCTCGGAGCTGTGAATCACCAGGCGCTTTCAGGAAACCATTCCAGTCATTCCCGTGTTTTGATAAATAACCGCCGAAGTCTGCCAGACAGGAACCGAAAGGAGAAAAAAACTCTTCATTCCCAGAACTTCTTTGCTATCCATCAACCCGGCCCTTCAATGTGATTCATTTACATTTTATTTCCAGCAGGAGTAAACAATCTGCACGTACAGTGCCTTGTAAGGTTGTTTACACCCTTCCTATTAAGGATCAATTTGTTGGGTTTAAAATCATGTATGCACATTTTTGATAACGTTGAATGCTACCCAAAATTGTTTGGGTAAGGAAAGATAAATATCAGAAAAATACTTTTAAAGAGAAAAAGACAGTTGGCATGCGTACTCAGGCCCACGCCAACAACACTTAACAGAAGTGCCTCTGGCTGCTATTTCAGCTCATTTAGAATATGTCCCTACCAACTCTGCACACCTGCTTGGTGCAATTTCTGCCTGTTCTTCATGGCAAATGTTCTCAAACTCTCACAGGTTGGTTGGAGATTGATTATGGATAGCAACGTTTAAGTCAGAACTGCGACTGGGTCACACAAGGACGTTTACTTTCTTACACTTTAGCCACTCCAGTGTCGCTTTGGCCCTAGTTCTTTGAGTCAAGGCCTTACGAAAAAAAGAACAGTTTTGTCTAATTTGTGGCTCTTTGGTTTTCTTTAGGATCAAAATTGTCTTAAATCCTTATAAACCTCCCTCTCTCTCCTCATGAGAGTATCCCATTAGCAAAATGCTACCATCACCATGCTTGACAGTAGGGACGGTGCTGACTGGGAAAAGTGCTGTGGACTTGCGCGAAACACACGGCTTTGCAATTAATCCAAACATTTTTTTGTCTTACCACAAAACCTTTTGCCAAAAGTTTGCTAAATCGTTTAAGTGCTTCATTCATTAAGGCTGTGTCATGTTGTTTAAACCCCAATGACTTCCTTCTCACCACCCTGACACGTAGACGTCCTTTTTGGTGTGCTGTTGAGTATTGTTGACTGACGTGTATTTTCTCCCATCTCAGCCACTGAACCGGCTGCTTAGTCTGGAGGGCGGGCCTGATCTAGGCAGTGCCTGGGGGGTTACGGTTCCCCTTCTGATTCTTGATAATTGGGTAGACTGTTCTCAGCGGGTTGTTCCGAGGCTTGGGTAGTCTTCTGCTGGGTCCATGCAGCCTGTGGTGGCCTGTGGTGGCTCCATGGTTTTTTTAATCCTCAAATCACAGAAGCCACTATTACTGCACACAGACAGCCCCCGTTTCATCTGTTTGTGTGATCATTTGTAGCACCTAAATTATGAAGACTCAATTTTATATTAATATTATTAATTTTCCATGTTTAAAAACTTTTTCGGCATAGTAACAGAAGTTACCACAAATATTAATAAAAGCAATTGTGTCTGAAGAAGCTTCTTTTTTTGCAGCACATGGAACCCTTCAGATTCAGTTAAATTTTAAAAAATAAACAGCAAATAAACAGCATACAGATTGTAAAATAGAGAACCTAAAAACATATAAACTGTTTACCTGTGGCCATTCAGTTAAAAAAAGGGGGGCGGGGGGGGGACCTGTTTATAGCCTAACAGGTCATTTGAAGGGCATTTAAAACGATTTTGAATTCATCAGGGTGCCACAGGGACCCCAGGTTATCTGGTCTTGTGGTGTGCATTGGTTCTGCTCATGGTTCTAGTGTAGCAGACTGTTAAATGGACAGGCAGAGTACATTAGGGCTACTCTGCCCCATGACTGCAGTCCAACCCAGCAATGATGAATTTGTGTGCTAATTTACCAACATCCTGCAGTGAGAGGAAGTGACCTCTGTTCACGGTTGGCAGGAGGTGAAGAACGGACACCCTGGACACGGATTTCACTTCTGTTTCAAACGAAAGGTCTGTCGTAAAAATAACACCCAGAGATTTGGCATTAGGGCTGAAAGTCTAGCCATTTATTTCAGCTGGTGTGAAGTTTTGACATTGCATCACATCCTCAACATTGAAAACTGGACGACACATCCATGCAAATCAGGCATCCTAATTCATTTTTGTTTTTAAACTTCACTTGCTATTTGTGTGCTCTGAAGCCTGTACATTTATTTAAAACATTTATTTTAAAGTTTTTGAAACGGTATCGAGTACACGGCCACACCAAACTCCATTAAACAAATCGCTTTGAAGATTCAGGGACCATCAGGGAATTAACGAGCCAGCCACTGTCGGTCAGAGGTGCTGAGTGCCCACAGGGGAGTCGTGTTTGGGGAGCACGGGGGCATGGGAAATGGCAGCTACCGCCGGCTATCCCCCATTGATGGGATGAGTGGAGCAGGCACAGGAGAGACGCAGGGAGACGCTTCCATTTCCAGTGTGAATCACCTCCTGTCCCCCCAGGAGGCATCTGTGTGATCTGCTCCAATGCAGCCGGTGTAGAGTTACAGGGCTTGGAAAACATGGGTGCAATGAAACATAGATTCCCACCCTGGGCTGCTGCATTTCTACATTCGGTTCATGTAGTTCAGGATTCGGAAGAACCTGGTTGGGTGCAGTTGTAGGGGCCAGCCTTTTTTCTCCTGCATGTATGTACATGTACATTTTATTATTTTTATTATTATTATTACATTTATTACCATAGATATCATAGCCCCGGGTCTTGGGGTAATTGGTTTCCTTATCACCGCAGGTGCAGTACAGACCGAGCAGTGGTAAGGGAACCTGAGCGTGGTGACGTCTGGGGTTATTTGTGCAGGCAGAAGGCATTCATCTTCTCCACCACTTTCCTCACTCGGCTGGTCTTCCCTTTAGTATCCTAGGTATTAAGGGGGTCTGGGGGTTGTGGGTGACTGCAGCATTGGGTGGGACCGGTACACCATACCTCCCCTTCAAAATTGGCGGTGGAGTCGACAGCACATGGGTCAAATCACAAGATTGCAATAAAACCGCATTAAACCATCCAGCTTTATTACTATTATAATATTTTCATTAAAACATTTTAGGGAAATTTATGCATTTTTGTTGCAGGGGCAAAGATGAATGAGCTGAGCAAGACTAACCCAAGCCTGAAGGCATGTTTTTCCTCAACATATGCCACCAGCTCCAGCTCTTCAATCTGACCCTTCCCCCATCTGGCTGTTCAGATATGAGGACAGAGGTTTTAAATCACCTGCCACAGGTTCCTCCAACGATGCTTATTCCAGCCGGCTCTCCTAAATGTAGCTACTACCGCATCCTGCCTTTGCACCCGTTGCCCTGGTGAGAAGGAGAGACCAGAAGGACATTCTTTTTTTAAAAACCTGCAGATCTGCAGCAAACTCTGGTGAAGGTTGTACCTTTGTGTTTAATCAGGAAGGCTAAGAGTGGACACTCCAGCGAATTGCCGGCTTTCTCCAAGGCAGTAGCTTTGAATCATGTTCCAGGGGGGCACATCCCCGTGGCGGGCTGTCACCAGGAGTAAAAGTGATGAATAGGGGCAGGTAGGAAAGGGAGCAGCTGGAGGAACAGAGAGAGAGATGGAGATCAGGAAAAGCTGTAACCTACGTGTAGCGTCTCCTTGACTGAAGGCAGTGGGGGGGGTTTCACACCCTCCTTAAATTGCTTTTCCTGCCGTCCTGTCTCGCAACCCTTTGCATGGAGAGTAGGCGACTGTCGATCAAGCAGGCTTCCTGAATTTTGAGTGCGTTCATAAATTATCAGGCTCTTAGTAATCGAACACCTAAAGTAAGCCATTGCTCAGCGAGGGGCGAGGTGGTGACTGGCTGTCGCCATCTGTCATTCGTTTCCAGCCCACTCATTGGCTGGGGGATTGTTCCCCTGCTGAGTGGCATGACACCAGTCCAGTAATAGTGCCAGAAAGTTGAGCTGTCCTGTTATTGCTTCCCCCATTTCAATGTATTAACAGGTTCTTATTAAGCTGCTCTTATTTAACCCCCGGTTCGAATGTCTAGAGTCATGCAATGAGAAGTCTCTGAGGAGATTGAATGCATTGTAACTACTGAGAGAGAAAGTTTACTAGCCATCAGACACATTCAATGTGGCTATTCGGTGACTCTTTGATGCTGAGAAGAAAGTCCAGAGCTTGTTCTTATTATGCGCTTAAACTTTGGATAAAACTTGATCAAGTTAAAAAGGGTGTAAAAAGTCAGTAAGGGGGATTGTATTGCATTTCCATCTCATTTAAAACCGGCTATTAAGAATGGCTTCCTGACTTTACATTAAAGGGGGGTTAGTGTCTCGTAACAAGCTTTTGCTCCACTTTATTTCTCGAGACAGACAAACAGCCAGAACAGACATTGTTCCCTGCCTCCCTACAGACATTGCGACCAAACCCCAGTTGGGGTGAAGTGTGCCACATCCCACCGCCTACAGAAGACGACGCGCACCGTTATTGTTCTGTCACGTGTGCCCCAGCACAAACCCCACCACGCCATCCCACCGCTAACAGGAGACGACGCGGACCGTTATTGTTCTGTCACGTGTGCCCCAGCACAAACCCCACCACGCCATCCCGCTACATCCACCACTAACAGAAGACGATGCACACCGATATTGTTCTGTCACGTGTGCCCCAGCGCAAACCCCACCACGCCATTCCACCACTAACAGAAGACGACACACACCGTTATTGTTCTGTCACGTGTGCCCCAGCACAAACCCCACCACGCCATCCCGCTACATCCACCGCTAACAGAAGACGACGCGCACCGTTATTGTTCTGTCACGTGTGCCCCAGCACAAACCCCACCACGCCATCCCACCGCTAACAGAAGACGACGCACACCGTTATTGTTCTGTCACGTGTGCCCCAGCACAAACCCCACCACGCCATCCCGCTACATCCGCCGCTAACAGAAGACGACGCACACCGTTATTGTCAATAGTGATTGCTCCTGTCACCTGTTCTTTCCACTACGGTGAAATCAGAGCCGCACAGGAAGGGCCTCAGGACATTGGCCATTGGAGCAAGTCCTAAGAGGGAGACACACCGCAGATTCTGGAGATTTAGCACGTTGTTCTGCTGCTTACAATTCTCCTTTTCTCACATTCCATCCAAACGTCTGAGCAAAGAAAGCTGCACAGCATGCAGTGATTACACAATTAAGGGAAAATTTCTACAAAGAAGGTTTAAATCATAGTTAAAAATCTCAATTACATTTTATTAACATGGCTGATATTAACAGAAAAGAAAACCCAGTAAATAGTATACTTGAGTAATGATAGTATCCAATTGAGTATCTAATTCTAGTCCTGAAGATTGCCTTATCTGAATGGCTAAATTAATTTAAAAAAATGTGTTATTTACTTACTAGACGTTTGTAGTTAGCAAAAAAAATAATAATATTTTAAATTCATTGTTATACTAGACTTCTGAAAATTCTGTGAAAGAAATAACATTTTTTACTGTTTGAAGATTCTTTTTCACATATAAGGCAGCCAACAGGAAACAAGTTCAGTGTAAGTGTATGGTGGAATAAATCCTGCCAAATCCAAGATGGCAGCCATTTGTCCCGTTAATGTTTCTCCGAGACCGAGGTTCCCCTGACCTCAATTTGGAGTCGGTTGATTTCCGTCTCCGTGATGGATGCTGAGCGCCCGCGCCACGGACCTGTGAGCGCACCTCGGCTCCTTAGCACCCGTGGGCGTCATTATCGGTAAATCATGGGAGGTGAAGGGCTGCGGCGGGTGAAGGGCTGTTCCCTGTCGTTTGTCTCAGTAGTGTGTCAGTAGTGAGGAACGCGTCTCCTAGCTTCCGTTTTTACTGCTTGGTTTCTAACTTCTGTGAAGCAGGTATTTGAGTGGTTTACATATTCTCCACCGCCAAGCTCGATCTATCCATCATGCCAGCCTTTCCGACTCCTTGGCCTGTGTTATTTAATGTGCTGCTGCTCTGCGAGGCAGTGACAGACATCGCTTTCCCCCGGGTCAAACCGATGAGACCAGGAATTGTGAGACACAGTGGCTGCCTGATCTTGTCATTTTGTTCGGTTATTATGATGTTACTGCCAAAGTATGGAGCCTATATGCTTATGCAGTAACGTGGTTGGCTGAAGAAAGAAATAAAACAGGCCAGTTCCCAGAGGAACGGAAAGCTCTGGAAAGCTACCCTTCAGTTCACCCGTTTGCCTTTTTTACTCACGCAAGCGGCTTTAAAGCATCTATCCGCTGTGTGTGTCAAAAGACGCTTGTGTGTCCATCAGAGAGCCTCCTGCTCCTGTGTTCCATCTCCTGCCCGAGCCGCATCTGTCCCCTTAAGGAGTGCCGACAGGCCTACGTTTCGCTCTGGGAGGTTTTTTTGGACGTTTTTTTGGACAGCTGTTCTTATTCGATTCACTCCACTCTGTACGTTAGTTCCCGGAGGATGTAGGAAATGCATGAAACATGACACACCGTTAGTTTTTAAAAATGCCACTTTCGGCAGAGGCTGCATCAATGTCGCGGGCACACTTCTGTTTATGGGGAAAACGACTCCAGATGGCTGATGGCACGGGGACAAAAGGAGGATTCTGAAAGAATCTGTGATCTGGTGAGTGCTCGGATTTCGTGAGGAGAGATCATCTGAAAGGATCCCTCTCGGAGCAGGATACCGGAGCCTCCCGCGTGAGGATAAGGCTGGGAGTGGAGGTGGATGGTGCATCAGGGACCAGCTGGCAGCTAATTTCACCGTCTCACTGACCTGGAACATGGCAGATGTCAATAGGGCCATTCCACAGAAGTCCGACAATGAGAAGTTAACCCAGCACGTACGCCTCGTTATAATCAGTGAGCGTAGCTTCACGACCCCCTGCCCTCTTTCGCGATGCAGCAGATAACAGGTGACACGGGGCGAATTTCATCCTCAGGTGCATTCTGCTCGAGAAGCCGGATTGATGGACCATCTCATACAGCGCCTTGTCTCGGTTCTGAGTGGCATTGTCAGGACCCGTAAGCACCTCACATTGCTCCTCTCTGTCTCTCGTGGGTTGAATGTCAGTGCCGTCACTGTCAATGGGAGTTAGGTCATTTGTAATAAGGCCTGTTGGTGTTGCGTGGAGTAATCAGCGACTGCACCGGATCCCAAGCCCTCAGCCTTCGGCCTAGACCTGATCCGCATGCTAATGCTCTCTTCAGCATTGACAGACGCACACGAGTGCACACACACACACACACACACACACACACACGCTCTGTGTAACTGCTGAATCCACAGCCCCATACAACTAAATGGCGCGCCGTCGATTCGAGGTGCTGAAGGGAGTGGTGGCGATGGCGGCGGGCGGGGGAGGGGGTGCGTTGCGCATTGCAGCAGAGAGTCGTAATAAAAACAAGCCGCTCCAGCACAGGGTCGAGCCGTTGCGATTAGCCTATCCATTGTTCCCCTGCTCATTCCAAAAATGGACTGGCACTTAGTGGGATTGCCTGCACTAAATCAGCCGGGGTAGATGCTCCTGTCCCTTTCCGACCCCCCCCCCCCCCCAGCGCCGGCTGATCCGCTACTCTTCTGACTCGGGTCTCCGCGCTCGTGCTGAGTCACTCCCAGACATTTTTCGTGGCCCTCTGCAGAGGCGTTCTACGCCCCCCACTCGGTTTCCGACAGCAAGGAGCCCATCCCTTGGAAACAAGTCTGACTCTGCTCTGGCTCACCAGCACTATGGTGCAACAACGCCGCCAGTGGGGAAAGCAAATGAAAGAGTCGTCAGTGATCACCGCCACACAGATGTGTCATCGAGCCAGCATCGTCAAGCCAAATGTCATGGTGAAACGAGACCAACAATAGAAAGAAATGTCATGAAGTAGTGTGCTGCTGTGTATGGTAAACAACTACACGTCTTTGCTGGCATGAAGGATGAGTCAAAAAGATGAGCAGGAAAATTATGTTGATGAAGATTTTTTTTTTGTATTTTTGTAAAGCCAAGAGAGGTAATATGTAAAATTAAATCATTGTGGGTAATGTATATATATATATATATATATATATATATATATAACATGCTCTGCGTCATGAAGAAAGGGTCGTGGATGGCTAACGTGCTCTGTCTGTGGGCATCTGTGATTCACTTTCTGTGATCACTTACATCAGCACCACAGCTCTCCTATCACGATCTTCATGATCACGATCTCTGTGTGGTATTACCATATATCAGTCTTTCTGTCTTTTTGTCTTTCTGTGCTTTAAAACCAAATCAACATTCTGCAAGGGGAAGAAAACATCATGGGTCAATAGGATCATGGGTTCTTTCCATTAGTGGGATTGAGTCGGATATCAGGATCAGTGTGGGGCAAAACTGAGTGTGTTAAACCCACCATTGAAGTGAATTCCATGACGGGTTTAATCCAGTTTCAGCCAATGGCAGTGGCCTCACTGCAGCCTGGCTCACCGGTGTCCCTAATGAAGGGACATGGTACAACGGGGAGGGAGATAAATAGGTTTACAAAGGTTTGTATGTGTGTGCAGGTTTGTTATATTTATATATATATGTGTGTTTGTGTGTGTGCATGTGTGTGTGTGTGTGGAATTTACTGGAATCCATTATTGATTCAACACTGTTAAGGAAGGCATTGTTGGCAATACGTTGGCCAGGCTATGGAAACTTCATGGATGCTCTCTTATGTTTCTGGTCTTCTGCAGAGCGGCTTACAGGACCACTGTTAGGAAGCATGCCTTGTGCAAAATCTGTTACACTGGAATAAAATTATAGTGTGAATATAAATGTCTGAGTTTCAGACGCGACCCCGATGTACAGACAGTCAGAGCATGGCTCATGTGGCACTGACTGAGATTTGCTCTCCTTCTCTCTCCATGCCGCCTCAGCCTAATTAAGATATCCAGATGCCTAAACAGCTGTGCAAATGTTTAGAAAGGGTAGCATCCCGCCCCGCTCTCCCACTGGCTTTCCTGTACTCAGAATTCTTGTTCTCTTCTGTCAGATCAGAGTCTGAGTCCGCTAGAAGTGATGATGTTATGGCCATCCACGATGAGCGGCACCAGCCATGGCAAGAATTTACCATGGCAACACTTCCCTTCAGCATAAAAGCTGTTAGAGGTAGAGGTGAGAAGCCCGCCGTAAATGGCTTGAAAGGAAAATCAAAGCTAGTCTTTAATAGAAAGAGTCATATTCACCTTGAATGAGAGTAGGCAGGAGTTAGTCCAATTTCTTAGATAACACATCCTCCATAGATACATCCTTCATAGATACATCCTCCATAGATACCACATCCATCATAGATACTAAATTCTTCATAGATACCACATCCTCCAAAGGTAATACATCCTCCATGTGTTCCACATCCTCCGCATTTACAACATACTCCTTATGTACCACATGCTCCAAAGATACCGCATCCTTCAGCCTTGGAACACTCTGTCCGTTCTGAAGCGGACCTGAGTTTGGTTTATCAAAATCAGGGCTACTCTTAATTTGTCACAAGCAGCCAGGAAGTGCAATTTCCGTTAAGGAAGTGAGATATGCGATCTGCGCTTTGTTTCGCGTTGCAGTTATCATTCACGGACATATCATTTTTAAGCACTTAAGCTCTTCAAGCTTCCATGACACCAAACGAAATGGCTTATAAATCAGGGATAATACAAGCCATCGCGCTGGGGCTCGGGACTTTAATGCTCTTACTAGGGCTTGTTTCAAAAAGTTTCTCTGCAGAATACTTTTAATACACATTGCATATGCAATTACTTGTGTTAATGGAAATGACTAAGCACGTCCAGGAAGATAGCAGAGCCAAAAACTTGTTACTTTATTAAACACTTCATAAAACTTTTCTTTAGATGTTGTGGTCTGCTGTGGGTGATCTGCAGATCATGCTTGTTCTACAGTTTTCAGACCAGTTTTCTCCTGTGTATCCACTACTTGGCTGAAAGGGTTCTGTTTAAACCTTGAAGCAATACAAAAATGCGGCTAAATTAGTTTTAATATTTCATTGAAATCTAACCTCTCTGAAGTTTGTAAATGGGACAAAGCTTTCCTGACCAAAAGAAAGCCCTGTTTTCTCGGTTGTTGACATCTCTTTTAATGAAAGTCCAATCCGTACCTGTGTCTGTGTGAACACTACAGACGTCTGATGTTTGCCTGCCGGCCAGCAGATGTTTTGCTCTGAAGGTGGAACAAAAGAGGGCGAAGACTGGAGCTTTCATCAAAGTGAGCGATCGTTTTCTCAGAAAGCCAGTGTGGACGCAGATTCTTTTCTGATCAGTTTTATATATTTATTTTAATTTTAAATTGTTATTATTAACTAGCAGTTTGTGCATGTATGGGAATCAATTCAATGCAGACATAATGAACTGAAATGCTTTATAACTGACTCTTTCCATATTTCTTTCATATTGACCGTATATCCTGAACCGTTTCATTATAACCATAGAGTTAAGGGAATGATAACTGAATAGAAAACATTTTTCAAATCTCACTATAATTCAAAGGCATTTTTACACACTGGTGGTTCTTTGACTTTGATACTGGTTCTTCTCTTGGTCCTGACACATCCGGTCCTTTCACAAAAGCACCGAAAATCAAGCTCAGACAAAGCGATGGAAACTGCACTCCAAAACCCGGCTCATCTTCGACCGCAAAGCCTAATAAATACTCCCTGCTGCCAACGACACTCAACCATTTCATCTGAGCGCCTTGAAAAGCCTCTGGTCACGTGGGGCCAACATCCGTTTTTCTTCCTGACAGCTTGTAGATCATTCCTTTTCTTCACCAATCAGACCAAAAAAAGAACACATTTAGCCTTGTTTATCTCCCGCACTGAATAGCTCCCCATTGAAGAGACCCCCCCCCCACATCCCCATGGTAACTTCCTACACTCACTCCTTCAACTCAGAATTTGTACTATAATCATTCCTAATCGAATGGGCTCAGGTATGACTTGTTAGGATTCCGTCTTTTGTGACATCCTTTTAACCTTTAATGTATATACAGGTTTTTCAGATAATGTATTGATTGTGCATTTTGCTGTGCTAGGAGATCCTGGACACCGTTGAACCGAGTGGAAGCCTTTTATAATTGAAAAAGGCTTCTAAGGCAGAGGGTATGTTTCTGCCAAAAATCTCTGTATGCGCCATCACCTTCATTAACACACACACACACACACACACACACACACACACACACACACACACACACACACATACACACACACCTTCATTCCCACTCGCACACACACCTTCATTACCACACACGCACACACCTTCATTACCACAAGCACACACACACACCTTCAATACCACAAGCAAATACTGTCATTACCAGACACACTCCTTCAGTACCACGCGCACACACCTTCATTACCTCAAGCACCATCACCTTCATTACCACAAGCACCATCACTTTCATTACCACACACATACACACACACACACACACACACACACACACACACACACACCTGTCAAAAGCCCTCGACCAGCTTTTTGTTGTGTTTTTTCATCCAGTGTAGCCTACCGACATGAATGGAGCACCATTCCCATTCATGCCTGGCTCAATTAAGAATAGTATTACCAAGATTTAAAAAAGGAAGTGTTGTACTTTAGGTTCAGCTTCCCAAATGCGCTTTCCAAGTGTCCCAGAGACGCCTTGTGTTTTTGGATTGTGTGCGCCGGTCGCCAAATACCATTTGGCGGCAAAGCAACGCTTTCTCTCAGGGCTATAGAACGAAATAAATGAATTCATTTGTGGGATTCACACAAGTCCTGTCTTTTCATTAGAGTTAAAGTATTGTTCCCATGGTAATTCCTTT
Organism: Hiodon alosoides; assembly: GCA_025775065.1. Taxonomy (NCBI): domain Eukaryota; kingdom Metazoa; phylum Chordata; class Actinopteri; order Hiodontiformes; family Hiodontidae; genus Hiodon; species Hiodon alosoides. Next base: position 22,013 of record JAOYSI010020885.1, on the reverse strand, counting down.
TAAAGAACCGGGAACGCATTTTCTCTCTCTCTGAAGAAGGCACTTTGCATTATGGGTTGGGTGCCCTTTGCTGGCTCCTTCTGGTGGAGGAGCCACTCTCGTCGGACGCAGGAGAGCTCTGAGTGGCTCCCAGCCCGCCTTGCTTTCACAGCTGGTTAAAGAGCACTTATCTTAAAAGCATGACTCATGGCTTTTCTGTCTGGGAGGTGTCACGTCTGAATGAGGACCATTCTATAGGAAATGCCACTCACCAAAATGTCGCACCACAACAGGTGTTTAACGATGAGACAGACTGCGCATGCGGTCGCGACGACAGTAGCTAGCCAAAGACACGCGCCGCTGCAAAGTTGTAGGCGTTAGAGGGACGTCAGATCGGACATTCACACTGGATATTAGCTTTGTTGTAGGCGTTAGAGGGACGTCAGATCGAACAGACACACTGGATGTTAGCTTTGTTGTAGGCATTAGAGGGACGTCAGATCGGACAGACACACTGGAAGTTAGCTTTGTTGTAGGCGTTAGAGGGACGTCAGATCGAATAGACACACTGGATGTTAGATTTGTTGTAGGCGTTAGAGGGACGTCAGATCGGACAGACACACTGGATGTTAGCTTTGTTGTAGGCGTTAGAGGGACGTCAGATCGGACAGACACACTGGATGTTAGCTTTGTTGTAGGCGTTAGAGGGACGTCAGATCGAATAGACACACTGGATGTTAGCTTTGTTGTAGGCGTTAGAGGGACGTCAGATCGGACATACACACTGGATGTTAGCTCTGAAGATCTGACGTTTAGTGGCGTGCACTAGTCATAAATACACATACATATCAGCTGTTCAAAACTGTTATCATCCAGCATCAATGTGTTATTTTGATTTTAGAAAAATGGTTTTGATTTAAAATTTAACAGCAAGCTAAGGGAAATTGTTTATAAAAAATTCATTATAATGGAATATAGACCAAAGGTTTAATGACGTAGGTAAATTCTAAATTTACCATTCCTGTAGCGACTGTCCACGTGGGTTAGACGCTGTAAGAACTGTCCCAGTGGATTAAACACTGTAAGAACTGTCCACATCGGTCTGACACTGTGAGAACTGTCCCAGCGGGTTAGACACTGTGAGAACTGTCCCAGTGGATTAAACACTGTAAGAATTGTCCACATGGGTTAGACACAGTGAGAACTGTCCCAGTTGGTTAGACACCGTGAGAACTGTCCCAGTGGATTAAACACTGTAAGAATTGTCCACATGGGTTAGACACAGTGAGAACTGTCCCAGTTGGTTAGACACCGTGAGAACTGTCCCAGTGGGTTAGACACTGTGAAAACATTTGTTTTGATGGTCTATACGGAATTAATCCTTTCATGCACATTCATTGAAAGTCATTATTGCAGTGTTTTGTGCGTGTGTGTGTGTCTGTGTTTACACTGTTTAAATCCCACGACACCACAGAATCTTAATGCTTATCAGACTGAGGGCCCTGTATTGTTGGCCATCAGATAAACCACGGGGTGGGGGGGGTGCAGTTGTTCGTCTGTCAGCTATGAAAACACAGTTCTCGCTGCATCAACAAATCACACCTCAGCATTCGTTCGACCAAAGCAAAGATTCCCATCGAGGTACTGTGACATTGCAGCTACATGCTTCACGGTCAAAAACAATATTACAACGCTATGCGTTGTCAGCTTTGGCAGGGGCAGGTTGAGATGGTCTCCTCAGCCTGCCAATGATATTCTTCCTCCAACGGGGGCCACTTTCAGGACCAATTAAAAATCCTCAATACTTAAAGTTCAAAGGTCAATGCCTTGTGAGAGACAGCCTCAGTGTTGAGTCCGCAGCTCATGGCGCTCGTTGCCAGCGGCTCCAGGTCCCATGAGGGCAGCATAACCCTGAGACAAAGGCCTTGCAGAATTAACTTCTACATTGATTCAGCTTGTTGGCTAACGGGCTGCTTTTTTGCTGTTAATCTAACACACGTCTGAAAGGATGGCATGTCAGGATGCTGATGGAATTTGCTCTGGTAAATCACTGCTGGATAGCAAGTCCCTGTTATTGAAGTAATGTGTGGGTTATCTACTCGGCCAACACCGATCTCCAGTCCAATGTTTCCGTGGTGGAGCTGGCACTAGTGAAATGCCATCTTGCCAAGGGCCACGTGATATGGACACCATGATGCACCATGCGATAACCAACGATGCAATAACCAACGATAAGACACCAACGATGAGATAACCAACAATGAGATAACCAACGATGCAATAACCAACGATGAGATAACCAACAATGAGATAACCAACGATGAGACACCAACGATGAGATAACCAACGATGCGATAACCAACGATGCGATAACCAACGATGAGATAACCAACGATGAGATAACCAACAATGAGACACCAACAATGAGACACCAACGATGAGACACCAATGATGCGATAACCAACGATGCAACCCCAATGAAGTAAGGCCTGTCTAGCCCTTATAAAGTTGTGACTTGCAGTCGTAGAGTCACCCATGTCGGTGACGTTGACTGCTGTCACACAATGTCACGGATATACGTGGAGTCGCACATGGGCCTCGCTCGGAAAGGACGTGGACTGTCATAAAGGGGAGAGGGAAGACGGGCTGACGTGTCCTCAACGTGCCATTGGAGGACAGCTCCTATCTCAGCGGTGGCCCGTGATGCTCCGCTGTGACACACCGCCCTCAGGCCCATCCTCCCATGACAGACACAGTGGGGGATGATGTCCTAAAGGGGGCTTTGGATCAGCAGTTGCCACTTCTTGAGATAAGTGCGACGAAACGGAACATGCATGTGAATCAGCAGATGGGGGTGGGGGGCAGGGGGCGGGGGGGTCTGGGTGAATTCAAAGTGTTTTAGCATCACATGTGATGCCATTCCCCTTTCCAGCCTTGGTCTCATATATTTCTGTTAGTGATTTGGTGGTCGAAATTAGGTGGATAAAATGCTAAACTGCTTTGGTTTTTGAGAGGATTGTTGTTATTATTAGGAAACAGGTCAGATCATGAGGTGGTCATGTATTTCAGATACTATATCATCTCGTCCACGTAATTGGCAATGGAATGTTTTTTTTTCATTATTCATTAACTTTATGCCATCCTTTATCTGATGTATTTCAGTAAAAAGAAAAAGATATGGCCACGGTAGATCTAATCATATTTCAGAAGTTAATATGCCTCACGGTACACCCACTGTCTACTGCATTTGTGATATATTCTGTAAATGTTACATATTTCATATTCACCAAAACTGAACTACAGCAATCTTAAATGTAGCCGGTACGTCTTGTGTGGGGGTGGTTATGTAACTGGTCACATGGGCTTGGAGCACACACTGTGGGCCCTAACCCTAACATAACCAAGTGCTGCTTGGCAGATGCGGATCAGGGTCAGAAACTTGTGGGGAAGGTCACACTGGAAACCTCTAACTGGGGAGAAAGAAGGGCTTTCGATGTGAAGAACACCCCTCCCATGACAGCGAGTGCCTTTCACAGCTGTTGAGACGGGTAGGAGGCGAACTGCGGGGGCCGGGGTCATTTACGGGAGAAGAGGAAGGCCCCCAATGGCCCGTTCGCCACTCCACAGTGAGCAAAGGCGCTATGCTAATGTGCAGGCCCATTAGCTGCACTCGACAAGATGCACACTAATGTCATCGTGGGGACACTTTTACCTGAACCTCATTACCTTACCCCAGCACTGGGCGTTTAGCCTTCAAATACTACAGGCGAGGAAATGATAAAAAGTGGTGTTGGGTGAGGGGCAATGATGGAGACTACTCATTTAAAAAATCCTTGCACCTTGCAAGACCGTGTTATCTTCCAGGGCTCAAGAAAATTGTGAGTAATTGCACGGGGATCAGGAGGCACGGCTTTAACAATTAATGCATGAGAGAAACATTTACCCCCATAAAATCACTGCCACCAGAGTCCACCCATCTGCTGTGTGGCCTTCATGGGTTACATCTTTGCAGCGATGGTGTTTCTCTAACAACCCAGCGGCTAGCTGGAATCTCCACGCCTCCTGCCAAGGGAGAGGCAGTGACCCAGAGTCAAACAAACAGACTACTCCTTCAACCAAAAGAGCCCAGCTATCCGTCAGAGAGGCACAGGGAAAAGACGACGAGCTCTGATGTGCGTGCACGGCACCTCTGTGTGCTGCCGCACGGGGATTTACGGTTACATAAAAAGGCATGAAATATTAAGGGCCGTTACTGTAAGATGGCTTTGGACAGGGATGACTCACAGGCTCCGGCGCATCCTGACAGAGAAGCCCTGGCACAACGTTGGCCGTTACCCTCATTGCCCATGGGGTGTTTAACACACACCGTGCTGCCACTTAGCTTGCCCCTGGCTAATGCGGCCGTAACGGAGGACTTGTTTTCCTAGTTTTCGTGTAAGGCTCTTTGCTTTGTCTGCAGCCCCAGATTCACACGTGCTTTTTCCGCTGACAGCCTGGCCCCCCGTCCCCCACCTTCTCCCACAGCAGTTAGCCTCAAGGCACCTCACAGCCAGCTGACATTTCCGCCTTCTGATTTTTGCCTTTTTCTATTTAACCAGCAGCAGTGGCGGCAGACAAGTTGGCAGCAACTGGCTACTTTTGAGTATTAGCACCATGGAAAATTAGCTCTAGAAAATGTTAGCAATAGAGATTATTAGCTCTACTGAATGTTAGCACAAGAGATTATTAGCGCTAAGGAATATTAGCAATAGAGATTATTTGCACTACAGAATATTAGCACTAGAGATTATTAGCACTAGCGAATATAAGCCTAGAGATTGTTTGTTCTTAATTTATTTAATTCATCTTCGCAAAATATAATCATGCAATGAGGATTTTAAAAAGCGTTTCACTAATATACCTGTTTTAATCTGTGACAAAGACCACTTTCTTCTCATTCTCAAATGCAGGTTTGCTGTGGTGTGTCCCATTGTACTCCAGGTTCTGAATGGGGCCAACAGCTGTGGTACTTCCTGGGGTCTCGTGCTGAGAAATCGGATTCTGTCAGGCATTGTTTTCTGTAGGCAATCCTAATTATGTCAAGCACATACTAAAGAACCCATACCTAGTTGTATGGTAAAAACTCTGTGTGCACTTCAGGCAGCGACATCATCTTTTCCTGTAGCAGGCTGGAGCTCGGTGACCCTGCACACATTCACACCAAGACAACCCCCCCCCCGCTCTTCTCCCCAGAGCGAACACATAATTGGCAAAATAAAATGAGTCTGCCACTCTGTCCATATCTGTGAGTCACCGGACATGAGGGTAACAGGACATGAGTAAAATGGTTGTTTTGGTCGTTGTTGTTGTTCATTTTAATCTCTGCAAAGTGTTCGTAAAATGGGAAGACGTAACTTAATTGAACAAAAAAAACACATTTTACAGGAACTACTTATTAACATTTTAGTTGTTTAGCAGGCACTTACATCCAAAGCAATTTTACAATTTCTACATTCATCCACTTCTACAATGCAGGGTGAATACCTTGCTCAAGGTTACAGCTGGGGGGTGGAACTTGAACCAGCAACCTCTTGGTTACAAGCCTGTCACCTTCACCACTACACCACCAGCTGCCCATGGTCAAATAAGATGTTAACGTCAACCGCTTGGCTTTGCACAGCTGAAGTGGTCTTACGGAGGCAGATCGATGGCACCTGGGCCAACCTGCATGGGGGGAGGGGGTCCTGCAGGTACTTACGATAAGGCACAGGTGCTGAAGACTCAGCATGACTTTTTTTATACCAGCAGTGTTCTCACATGTCCTACTTCTGCAGTTGGAGCTGTGTTGCTTGCGTAAGCACAATACTTTGCAATTCTTTGTGTTTTAAAATGAAGCCCAGGGCACTTTTCCTCAAGGGAGGGGGGAAACAAAAAAAGAAAGACCAAAAAAAAAAAATCAAAGCAAAATTTTCTCTCTGTTTATTACAAGTGTGCTTCCCTTAATCCAGGAGAAGAATAACCGAACGTCACCCAGATCCACACACTGACTCGGTCCGATTTCCATCGTTACTGATGTCACGCCCTAGGCAACACTGAAGCAATCATAGCTGGTTAGCGTATGCCCTTGGCTTAAACCTCTTCATCGCACATTACAAAGAATGGGCGAAACGCTCTCATTTTAAAATCGCTCATGCAGCATTATTGGCCCGTAGAGCTCCTGCAGGTAGAAAGGTTAAAAAAGAAAATAAAAACAGAAATTGGCATTGGTTGACTGATTGTAAAAACTGTTTATTCATTTATAAATGTCAAAAACAGACATTTAATCGGACCAGATCAAAACACTGGGGATTCGCGAGTCATGTTTTTGCCTTTTCTTTTCATTAGTAAAAGATACTTACAAAAAAAATTCAAATGAAATGTTCTTAAACGCAACTAGTGGGTTGTCAAAATTTTGATTTGGTCCCAGCCTAAAATGGGACGCTCGTTTTGTCACTTGAATTGGCAAATCATTTATTCCTGGTTATTCCCGGCTCTGTTTAATGAATAGAATTCCTCCCAGGGAAAAACAATGTCTCTACTTCCGTTTAGTTTTTTATCTCTACTCGGAGTCAAACCTAAAGTGAGGTTTCTCGGTGAGGGGCTTTTGGGCCTGCCAGGGGCATATTAGCAGCCGGTGCCCTCCAGAGAAGCTGGCTCCACTCCGCTTCACCGCGACTCATGGAACCTTCCGCTTGTCTGGCACGGCAGAACTCCAGTGATTCTTCGCTGCACCCCCATGGTCGCCGAGACAGATGCTGATTTAATCTAATCCTCTCCCCTGACCACGTCCAGGCAGGTGGAGATTTCGCAGTTTTCGCAAGTTGCCAGCTGAAGCCTAGCAGATACACAGTGTGGTGAACGGGGATTCTTTATTTATTTGGGGCCTTTTTTGGCATGATGGGGAAAGAGTTGTCATGGTTTTCCGTTTCTCTCCAGTGGACTGACAGGGAGGGGTCTCTGTCAGCATTCCCCACCTTGTTTTCTTCTGACATGGGAGGGTTTAAGGTAAAATGCACCTCTTGCTGTGAGGATGACCCCCCAATGGCACGTGGACTTAAAGTGACACTCTGGGGCTGCCAGCCCCCATCGGAACTTGCACCGATGTTTGAGCCAGCTGCACCAGCGCTGCACAGCTCCTGTTGGGCCTAATGGCTAGAGCAGCAGCTGTGCTCACCGGGTCACAAACCTGGCCACAACGACAACGGAAGCTCAAAGCCCCCCAGCCCTCCACCCTCCTACCTCCTCAGTCCCAATTGCCCACCTACCTTGTCCCGGTCTGAACAAGACCCTGCACCTGCAGGGCTGCCTCACAACGGGGACATTCATTTTCTCAGCAGCTACGCGCATCCACCGCTGGCTTTTTGCAGTGACAGTGAACAGCCAGGAGTCTGCGAGAGCCCACACAACCCGGGAGGGCTGATTGGCCTGTCCACACACACCCCCCTTCACTGCTGTTTATGCATGTAGTGTGTCTCCCGTGACTTTCAAAGCACAAAGAACTCAACGTTCTCTTTTCAGCGGTACACATTCTACATGTGTGGCATTCGGCTAATGAGCGTTGTTTGCATGTTCATCTCAGTGCCAGGCTTTCTGTGTCGAAGGCAGAACTGCTGTTGCTGCCGAGGAGGCAAGGAAGGCCTGCTGAATCAAGCTGTGCATGAAGACGAAAATAAATTGAAGCGTACGTCTTTTTCTACTTCTCATTCAGAGCAGGAGGGGAAGGAAAATCCATTGGAAATGCATAATGCTTTTGTCCTGGTTTTCTGTTAGCCAAGTGTCACTGTGACAAATGGGCAGCGTTCTGCCGTCTCCCTGAGCAGGGGCATGCTGAACACCTCACAGATGCATTCCTTTTCGGGGCAAAGAAGAAAGCGCAGCGCGAGCCACCCTGCCATCGGCACGATCAGAGCCATGCCAGGCTCACGATGATCGCTGAGATTGCGCGCTGTTTCCGCTCACGGCGCTACGGGAAGCAATGTCCCGTTCAGAGAGGGTTTGGGGGGGGGGTGCTGACACGCAAGGCCTGCTTGTTAGCGCTGGGCTCATTTCTCCTGGTATTCCATTTCAGGGGCCATGCGCATGCCATCGCCGCTGTTGCCCTGGAGATGACTGTTTGCTTCTTTTAGGATCTGACTTCACCTCTCGACGTGCCTGTTTTCTGCACACTTTCAAATTAAAAATAAATCTTGTTTCCGTCATGTGTAAAGGTAGGAGCCAGCGGAATTATTTGTTGCGGCCACAGGGGAAGAGGGAAGAGAGATGTGGGGGGGGGTGTACTTCACAGATTCATGGCCAGTTCAACATTTTCCAGACGCCCAGGGCCAGTGGAGAGAGTGTGTTGAGCGAGGTGTTTGTTGTGGTCTGAAGAAACAGCTTCTTGATCTGGCATTTGTCAGCCCCCAGGGCTTGTATGATGCTCCGATGGAAAGGCAGTACAAAAAAGGAGGTACCCGTCGGTACTCCAAGCAATGGCGGTTCACACAAACACACATGCACGTGCCGCCGTGGGCGTGCATGGTTGCGCTTCGCCCTCTCTGTCAACGTGACGAGATCAGTGCAGGTGGAGGAAAGGGGGGTTTCAGAGACAAAGCCACACATTGGGTTATTGTCAGAGGAGGCATAAGTCAGTCCTATCTCCCCAGTAGGTCTGCCTTGAGTCTGATCTGAGATCAGTCACTGGGGTCATAAGTCAGACCTTTTTCCACAGTAGGTCTGCCTTGAGTCTGATACGAGATCAGTCGCAGGACATAAATCTCCAGCAGGTAGAGGGCGAATTTTAGGCAGACAGAGGTAAACAGGAAAAAGCCATAGGCAGACTAAGAGGAAAGGCAGCTTCAGCTTCAGCTTTTTGTGAAGCAGATCCCTGCGTCGGGCCAGGGAGGCCGGGAGGCGAGGGTTTGGCGATTTTACAACAGTAAAATGGCTCCCAGTTGTTGCAGCCTCCGATTGCAACCGAGTCACGCTGATTCAATCGGAGTAAGACGTAAAGAACAACACTGTTGTGTTCTCCGGTTGCTGTGGTCACCAATCCGACCGCACCCTCGTCCCTGAGTGAAAATGATCTATGCACAGTCCTTTCGCTGCTGCAGAACGGATGAAAGTAGAGGGGAAAGAAGATGTCTGTAGTGATGTGAGAGAAGTAGGTATGATTTATAGCCCAGCTTCTGGGCTTGTGCTCCCTGGTAACTGTCAGGGAGCCATGGTCACTCCGAGCTCTTTTCCAAAGCACTCACAGGTCTTTTTGGCTTTTGTTATTCTCACATACATGTCTGGCTCTTAGCGTCTTCCTTTATCACATTGCTTTTAATCGTGAAATAAACCACTGTTTGTTTTGTTTTAACACTACACTGAAATACAAGTCTGCTGGAGTTTTTAATCATGTAGCCAGTCATATAATGCTAACTTTATTTCATGCTTTCATGCTTAGCTTTAGGGTCGTTGACAGAGAGGAAATTCATTGACTAGCATAAAACAGAATGAAAAAATGATAAAGCCTCTGGGAATAGGTGCGGTTTTACTTAAAAATTTGTATTAAAATGTTAATTTCAAATTGTATTAAAATTCATGGTAGCAAACCTTTCAGTTAGTTCAGGATCTGTGGCGTTGTTATGAGCGAATCCGAAACGCAGCGGTTTCTAATATCTTCCATGTGAAGTTGAGTAATCGTTTTGGGAATACACCTGTCGAGTGAGCTACACACTCAAAAAATGAAGTCTCGCATTAAGTCTTGGTTAGCAGGAACTCTTTGGCATGAGTACAGTGCGGCCAACGGAATCACAATGCTTAAACGCTTGTGTGAACGTGTTTTACAGAAAGGGTAACAGTCGTTTTCGATTTGGATAAGCTGAGGGTGTCAGTTTTTGTCTGTTGTTGTTTTGAGGTCGAAGGTCGGAGATGGTCGAGGGTCGGTGATGAAATAACGAGAGTGCAACGCGTTTATCGTTGAATGAACGATGTCGTTCAGCTCGATGGCTCGTAGAAGTTCCAGAGACGGGATATAAAACTGCGCTTGACGAAATTTCAACCTTTCGAAGATCCGTCTTAATACCGAGGTTCGGTTGCTTCCGCACAGCCTAACCCAGCTTCATTCTTCTTCTGTCTTCTCATCCAGGGTTCCCTCAAGCCCAGTCAATATAGACACATAGTCTGGTTCAATGTGTCCTTTTGTGGCTGAATCGCGAAAGAAGAAAGGACCTCTTTCAGTTTTTCTTCAGTATGCATGCAAGGCTGCTCTGATCGATACAGAGACTGAGAGAGGTTTAACAAAGCCATTCCTCTTTCTGAGATCTCTCGCCGAGACCAAAGTGCCAAATCCCAGCTGCTGGCCAAACGCACAGAATAATGAATCCCAACCATGCCGTAGAGCGAACGGAGGGTTCAGGGGCAGACTGCAGAATTGCACCTCATTGCGAAGGCGGTTTTTAAGTGTCTGAACCGCGACCCTCTGCACTTGTAAAGTGACACACGGTTACAGTAGGCTGTGTGCAAATTGTAGGTGTTTCAGCCTGTAATAGTCATTGACAGTATTTTATTTTGCATGTTATCATTTTACATAATTACTCGGGCCCAGGCTAGAATTCTACCCTTCAGAAAGCAGGCTCGCCCCTGTTCTGGTGTTCTAACCCTTTGATGCACTGGATTTTCACAGTGCTACTAGGCTTTAGATTTTGATTGCAGTGAAGACAGTTATCTCCAATTCAGCAGAAATCACATTCGTATTTGCCCCTTGTTACTAATTACTAGTGTAACTTTTCAATACCAAGGTCATACCTACCATGAACAGTGAGCTACTTAGAATTCCTGGGGCTTAATGAGACGGATTAATCATTTTAATGGCTGTGTGAACGTGTGATCTGACAGCAGGGAAGCCTGCTTTGTGTTGAGGCCCTTGAAGGCGAGGAGTTTGAGACATTAGGCAACTTACTTGAAGCCATCATATTTGAAACGCACCAAACACTGCTCGCCTGATCTTGATCGCCTGAAACACACCTTTGTCTAACATTGAGGGGTTAATAGAACCAGTTCAGCTGTCTTTCCAGCCGTGCCACACAGCACAAACTTCTGCTTTAGCAAGGTATAACAACAAGTGAGTCATATTATACCCTCAATTGTCTCGATTGTCCGCTACCTCCAGTGGCCAGCTGGGGGCAAAGACTGAGGTTCACATGAACCCGCCTTATCCTGGGTCAGGCACAACTACCAGGGCGAGTAAAACCCCAGGATTAACTGTCTACAGAGATCCATACCTCCAGATCTGTGGCTGAAGCTATACAGTTGCAGCTGAATAAAGGCAGTCATAGCTGAAGCGAGGCAGTCGCAGATGAAGCGAGGCAGTTGCATCTGAAGCGAGGCAATAGCAAGGCATTCAAAGCTGAAGCGAGGCGGTTCAAGCTGAAGCAAGACAATCGCTGCTGAAGCAAAGCAATCGCAGCTGCAGCGAGGCGATCACAGCTAAAGTGAGGCAGTCATAGCTGAAGCGAGGCAGTCGAATCTGAAGCGAGGCAGTCGCAGATGAAGCGAGGCAATAGCATCTGAAGCGAGGCAATAGCATCTGAAGCGAGGCATTCAAAGCTGAAGCGAGGCGGTTCAAGCTGAAGCGAGGCAATTGCATCTGAAGCAAGGCAGTCGAAGCTGAAGCAAGGCAATCGCAGCTGCAGCGAGGTGATCACAGCTAAAGTGAGGCAGTCATAGCTGAAGCGAGGCAGTCGAATCTGAAGCGCGGCAGTCACAGATGAAGCAAGGCAGTTGCATCTGAAGCGAGGCATTCACAGCTGAAGCAAGGCAGTCGCAGCTGCAGCGAGGCGATCGCAGTTGAAGTGAGACAGCCATAGCTGAAGCGAGGCAATCACAGCTAAAGTGAGGCAGTCCTTGCTGAAGCGAGGCAGTTGCATCTGAAGCGAGGCACTTGCATCTGAAGCAAGGCAGTTGCATCTGAAGCGAATCAATAGAATCTGTGAGGCAGTCAAAGTTGAAGCAAAGCGGTTCAAGCTGAAGCGAGGCAATTGCATCTGAAGCAAGGCAGTTGAAGCTGAAGCGAGGCAATCACAGCTAAAGTGAGGCAGTCTTGCTCTTGAAATAGGTTTCTGGGGTCTGGCCTTCGTTTGTTTGGCTTTTGTAAATATGATCCCAATCTAAGATCATATTTTTTGGATTTATAACAGGATGTGCGTCTGTTTAATAATCACAAGATTTGAATAGCTCTTTGGGAAGACAACATAATGAAAGAAGTTACTAGCGGTTTCCAGTGCGTTTGACATATTTTCATTAAAAAATGCTCCCCTGTATTTCGTCTGTTATTAATAATTATTTAGTTCTAGTTTCTTAAAGGTATGAATAACTGTGGAGGCCACTGTGCGTATGTCTGTATGTGTGTATACACTGAGTGTGTGTGTCGTGTTTATCCATTTAAAAAGAGAACACCAGACCGCGTTTTTTATTTTGACCTCCTGCCTCCCGTCACCAGAGTAAGACTCCTCCTGTAGAAGCGGCTATGAGTCAGGACAGAAATCGCATTGATTTCCAGCCTCACAGCCTCACCCCCCTCCAAATGGCAACCTACCAAACACCCATGCAGTATGTTAAACTGACGATATTCAAAAACAAAATGTCAGTTATGAAACGATGAGCACTCCGCTATGGCCATGTGAGGACACCGAGCCGACAGACCGTCGAAACGTCAGTTCTGCTGCAGTGTCACCCGTGGGGAAAATAGCCGCTCTCAGACCACGCTGGTACAGCTTTAATCATGTTTTTTTGCAACACGCTGAAGCTGCGTGATTGACAACCGTGCCCCTTGAGATCCCCGCTCCCACAGAACTTTTGTGAATTGCACTCAATGGGTGGCCTGTAGTGTGGAGGCTGACTGGCAGTGGCCAGAAGGGGGCTTTGGTTGACTCTGATTAAAGGGGCCGGGGAAAAAATGTCCACCACCTCTGTGCCATGTCAGCCCGGATCTAACTCACCCCTAACATGCAGCTCAGCTTCTCGTTCTCCCTCAGGACTGCATTTCTGTGTGTCACTGCTGTCCTCGTCACTGTCTCGGGAGCCCCTCCCCCTTTCCTTCACGAGGCTGAAGCCTGCCGTCATTGAATATGCTTGTCTAAAAAATTTTTTTAAACGTATTTATTTTTAATACCCTATTGCCTTGAACCTAAGGTCCCTGGTCTTGGCCCTGGAAGGCCACAGTCCAGCAAGACACTGCATTCTGCTGCGTCAGGAATCTTACAATCGTACCAACTGTGGTTCTCAATGACCTGTAGTTTCCATAAATATAGCCATGGGTGCTAGGGTCTTAAACACAGGATTTTCTGATTGAAAACCACAGGTGGGCCAGACAGAGATCAATGACGTAGTAATCCATCATGGTAGTGCTGCTGAAACCAGCCATCAGACTGACAGCCAATAAATCACAGCAAAAACTAGATGGACAGGTACAGTAAGTTTTTCATAGCAGGGCAATCTATAGTAACAGCCAACCAAAAAAAGATGGAGCGGAGAACAAAAGCCACATTAGCAATGTCCTCAGTGAAACTCTGACAGATGTTTTTCCACCCTTGTCTTCTTTCATGTTGTAGATAAATGGTAAAAATAATAATAATAATTTTCCCATCTGCTTTGACATCATCTGGCCCTTGGGAAATTTCCTGCAGTACAAAACGTGCATAACAAACAGAGTTCTGTGTTCTGTGTTCTGTGTTCTGTGACATTCCTGGCGATCTGCGTTGAACTTCAGAGGGGGCCAACTCAAGAGACCCTGCTTGGTCCGGTAATATCCACAACCAAACTGTGGTTCTGCAACACCCCCCCCCCAAAGGTAGCGTGGTTTGGTAATACCCCCAACCATACTGGGGTCCGGAAATACTGCCTACCGTCCTGTGGCGCCAGTTTTTCTTGCAGGCAGAAAAGAAGAAAACAACTTTTGAATTAAATTATCGAGAGGCAACTGCTCAAGACATAACATCCTCAGTTTTTTTGTTTTTCTTTCTGTTAATGTTTTTTTAATCTACAAAAAGCATTTCACAGCAGCATTACCCTTTAAGGTGAAACAGTTTTGCTCATTATTTAGATATTCCCAGGGCACATCCGAGCAGTCACCGAGGACCGAGTGCGGAAGTCTCTCGGTGAGCTCCATAGTTATAAAAATCACAGCTGGGGTCACTCAGGAATGCAGGAACGTGGCACCGATGCCAAGAGACGTCATCACCGACCAGACCCTTGTTTTTGCAAACTGTGAATTTCCCCTCGCCGATTTATCGACCCATGTCCTCGGGGGGGTCGGGCAGTGGTAGGGTTAGGGGTGTGGAGTGGGGAGGACAAAGGCGGTCTCGTGTCCGGTCTCCTGTCCGGTCTCCTGTCCGGTCTCCTGTCGGGTCCGCTCTTGTCATCGTCAGAGCGGCGGCCAGGGGGATCTTGGCAGAAAAAGACACAGGGATGAGTTAATCTGTCTCATGGCAGATAAGGCGTCCGCTACCCCAGGGAAAGTACAATTGCGTTTATGTCAGCGAGCGTGGCTCTGTGAAGGGCTTGTCGGTGCGCTCAGTTCTCTGTGTCCCGCCAAACCTCATTAAACTACAATACCCAGAAGCAGACAATCTTCATGCCGGTATACTAGCGTCCCTGTACCAGAGCCGCTGTTCACTGTACTTTGCTTGAGTGTGATTTACGGCCCATAAACACTTAGATCATCTGTGCTCTACGCAGTTTCTCAGTTACTTTGTCTGGTTGAGAGAACTGTGAAAAAGCTGGACAAGCAGAATGCATGCTAACGTGAGAGAGAGAGCGAGAGAGAGAGAGAGAGAGAGAGAGAGAGAGAGAGAGAGAGAGAACTGGGCAATGTGTAGAGGTCCTCTTAAACAAACGCACACGCACTTACACACACGCGCACACACACACTGATGTGGCTACTCTTCATGATACAGGGCTACACACATTTGCAACACAAAGAGCTACTTGACAATTAAAGAAGCGGAATTCAGAGTCACCGATTCATTCACGGAAGAGGGAATCCGGCTTCTAGAACCTCAGACCACTGGAACACTCCAAAAGTGTACACATTGAATAATAGATTTGTTTTGTACAGACAAACCACACTCCGTGAATTGTCACAGGGGGCTTAAGTCATTGTGCATTCTTATTTTCTTACCTGGCAGCTCTATAAAAAAAAACGTGGACATTTCCTCCTGTCATGTTTTGCACATGGGGTTGATTGTTCTCTCTGCCTTTACCCCGCATGGTTCTCAGCTGCAGGGGTGGCCAGTCATTCAATCCCATCTGATGCCCTGGGGAGCCTCTGCCCTCACTGACAGAAAAGACCCACTGCCTGTCTCTCTCTTATGAAGCGTCTGCTTAGGACCTAGACTACGATTCATTGTGGAAGTCCTGTGGCCATTGGGAGTCTTTTTAACTCCAACCCTTCACTCTATTACCTACCGTAGCAAAAGTGTGCCATGGTTTAAAGATGGACATTCCATGCGGGGGATTCACATCTTTTTTTTATTTGGATGTTGAGCATTAATTAGCATATTGTCTGACCCAGTCTGTAAAGAGTGTGAAATTGCGCGTAATGTGATCCAGTTAGGCACAGTGTCTTTTCACCGAAGTGGGGAGAATGACTGGCTTCTTAAAACCTTAAAAAACTGGTCTATCGTTTCAGAAGAAAACATGAATTAGATATTTGATTTATTGATTTTTTTTGTTCAAATGTCTGCGGTCTGCGTCCAGGTCTCATTTAATTTGCCATCAGAAGTGGAGCCAGACCATAAGTACACACTGGATTTAAAGTATTTTAAGTGTGCTTCAGTGCAATTATACTCTTGTCGATGGGGGGAAATAGCAGCCTGCTTCTTTCCCAGCACCACTTTCATTATGTGTCCCAGGAAGCTGGCAATGGTGACCCTGCCAGTGAACAACAGAAACACAAGTACAAATGTGAGAACACAGGAACACAGGTTTCATTCAAGAGCGATTTTTCCTTTGTGAGACCGGAAGCAAGAAAGAGTGAGAGCTCGAAAGACCGGTCCGGATTACTGTCTGACGTTACCGCGACAACGGGAACTGTAACAAAGAGGCAGGGGCCAAGTGGAGGGCTCAGTTTGAGGGGGTGGGAGGGTACGCTCCTGGGAGTCTGGGAGCCCAGAGACACGTGGGTGGACAAGTTGCTGAGTGTGCCACGTTAACTGTTAGCCGGGTTGTGAGCTGGGCTTTTCCCCCTGCCCTGGCACCGTTCACAAACGTGGCAGGGGAGCAGGTTTACTTTATCAAGACCCCTGCGTCATAACCATCCGTGGAAGTGATTAGTCAAAGGGTTGCTGGTTCAGATCCCTCTACTGCTGTTGTACCAGGGTTTGAAGCCTAACTTTTTAAAGGAAACATCTTTTGTCCATTTGACATGTTTAATAATAACTACTGCTTTCGATATATACTCAATATGCACCCCTATTTTTTTTTACTCTTAGCCAGGTAACCTGTATTGCATGAGACGGGATTGAAACCAGGATTTTAAAGAACATCACCTAGTGTTTTTACGTGCCCTGAGCCGAATTCTCTGTGTTTCCTCAATCTCTAAATATACCGAATATCCAGGTGCCATCAACCACAAACAGCCTGCAATGATCTGCCATCACTACCATTTCTGCAAGATTTCTGCATGGGTTGGTGAGCTAAGAATCCCTTTCACCACTGGTTTGCAGGTCTGACTGGACCTGCAGCCCAAACCTGGCTTCAACCACTACAGATTCTCCTGATCGTAATGAATGCATCCGGCCCATGCAACATCCAAGTCGTTCAGAAATTTGTTACACACAGCGATTTGGCAGTGATGACGACTGTTTTGCAATATTGATGAGAGGTTGCTAAATATATTACTGCAGGCTGTTCTCGTTTTTTTCTTTCCACTTTGCTAACTTGATTTGCACTCCAGACACTAACTGTGTGCAGACCAGCTAACCTCTTCACAAAAATCCATAAACTGTCTGTGGCCTTTCAAATCCAGAGGTTCAGTTCCCACAGGTGAAAGTGAAACAGAGGCTACTGATTAGCAGACTGTTCACTAGAAAGGAGAATGACAATTTTTGTCAAAACAACAAGCAATGACCTGGTCATTTCGTAATGAATGGATTACTAAATTAATTAATGAAATGTCCCAGGTTAGACTTGTGTTTTCTCACACAAACATACACACCCACATAAACACACACATACTCTCAGACACACATACCCTCAGACAAACACACACACACACACACACACACACACACACACACGCACACAGACAGGTAAGACCTTTTTATGTGATTGATGTGGTTCTAATGGAAATTCTTTATTTATTTGTTTATTTTTGGTTTATTATGAGGTCCCATGGATGAAGCCGGCAGTCTGCTTAAGTCAAAATATGGTTGTGTATATAGAGTGATTTTTTCCATGGACAATCAACTCTAAGTCACATCTGGATGTTCACTCTGGTGTAATAATTAGAAAATTCAGTTGTGCTGTTTCTCTCACTGAACCACTAACACTGGTCTGTGGTGAACCCGTGCAGAAAAAAAGATTTCAGGGGTTTCAGCGTCTGAGAGTGAAAGAACACTGACAACCAGGAGTCAGTTCCATCACCGCTCAGAAAAGTGGGTAGCAGTGGTCTGTTCCTTAAAACCCAGGGCGCTGGCAGACAGAAGGTGTCTCAACTCCACACTGACCGTCCTCTTTCCAGCTCCAGAATGATGTATTAAAGTATAAATATATCAGCCTGCTTTGTTACTGCCAGACGATGAACATTCAAACCCCAAAAGGCAGGCACACTTCTAAGTCAAGCAAATTTTCTGCCATGATGCTGCTTATTAAACCATGCGCTCGCTTCTGTGGATTCCCCTAAATGACATTCGGCTCGTGGGGAAGGTTACGTTTTAGTTTAGTCCACAATCTGTCCTCTTATCTTCACCAACATCTGCTGAAATCTCTCCATACACTAATTATGCTGAGAGACTGGTGGGGATTAGCATGTCATTTTCATATTGTCATAGCTACAATGCAGTGCATGCTTTAAAAGGTTTCAGCCAATAGAAACTGATATTTTATCTGCATTATCTAACATATAAACAAAAACAAATATTAAATATGAAAGCTCCCTGCCAGTTCTACGTTACCTGACAATGCATTTAGGTACTGCCAAGGACCTTCCACTTAGGCGTAGAATGGGAAGCAAGATTTTGTGGATTGTGAGCTGAAATGCGATGAGCTAAGCTTTCTGCAGGCCTCAGTGTACAAAGCAAGTCTGGATAAGACCCTAGCATCTGACCACTGAGGAGAGAAACTCAGTGTCAGGCTGGGGCATCACTATCTCTGTGAGAAGCAAGGCATCTCGACCCAGGAGATAAGGGTATAGAATGGACCCGACGCCTAGACACTCTGTTGCCTCACAAAGAACATCCGGCCTTGATCACATAGAGAAACTGTGTCAGAGCTGCATTTGTTAAAGTCCTGTATCGATCATGTTTTGAAACAGCTGTTCACCCATAGGGTGTCTAAGATGCGGAAAAGGGACATTCAAGGATATGTGCTGTTATGTAGCAGATAAGGCGTTGCTGAGGTACCCATGGGAATCACATGCTTGCTTTCTACACCCTCTCCACCCTCGCCACCAGGGAACAATAGAGACTCTCATTGGTCGAAGTCTCCTCTGTGGTGCTGATTTGATTGACAGTATAAAGGTACCCCTAGAACCAGGAAGACTTGTATCCACAGAGTACCTGACTGTGAGTAACGGCAAATTCCTGTAATTATTTGTAGTGTGTGTGATTATGTTCCACTGCCTGGGCCCACTTTCGTCAGTGAGGCTTGCATGTAACATAATGCATAGCCTCTATAACTATAGCCTTGGTCTGATCGAAGAGCATGTTTTTTAAGCACAGAACAGTCTTCAGACTGACATACAAGTGAAAAATGCAGGGGGAAAATTGACATTTACATTTATTTTATTTTTTTAACAGTGTAACAAAACGTTGATACGCTGGTTTTTTGTCAAGGGGGTGAAATAAAACAACAATACATTATTAGAATAGAGAAATACATAATGTTTAGATTGTTCCCAGTCATTTTTTAAAATGTGATATAGTAACATTTAAGCATGGCGAATTTACAAAATGCCTCCCAAATTTTTTTCCTAAACATGAAATCAATTATTGGGGCAATTATGCTAATTGTCACTATGAATCTTGCCACCACACTAGGGGAGGTAGAGGAAGTACTACTTGTCTTCTCAAAACCTAGTCAGTTTTGAGCCACCCATCTCTTTTACACTCCGCAGGCTTCAGAACTAACCCATCTTTTTTACACTCTGCAGGCTTCAGAACTTACCCATCTCTTTTACACTCCGCAGGCTTCAGAAGTCTCCCATCTCTTTTACACTCCGCAGGCTTCAGAAGTCTCCAATCTCTTTTAAACTCCACAGGCTTCAGAACTCACCCATCTCTTTTACACTCCGCAGGCTTCAGAACTCACCCATCTCTTTTACACTCCGCAGGC
>JAOYSI010020884.1:45685-60701 GCA_025775065.1 Hiodon alosoides | reverse complement strand
ATTATTTAGAAAATTGAAACCTATGTATAATGAAACAGAACTGATTCATCCTGTTACGAAAATGTCATTTTTCTTTTTCTTTCTTGTGAAGGTGATTTAAAGCAGTTTTCCTCCCCACATGAGAGTAATTTCATTTGACTTATATTTATGCATGCAGCGCCAGAAACGCCAGCAGGGCAGAGTGATGCACAACCTAAGATTTGCTGTTCATAAAACTTAAAGTGATTTGAAACCTATTAAATTAATAAGAGAATGGCAGCTTTGATATAACTGTTAATTTTAGAACTGCTAAATGTTCAGCAGGGAGAGCCTGCGCTAAGTCATTCCGTTGGAGAAGAAAAAAAAATCAGAGAACGATGATGTCTGTCTAAGCATTTACGGTTCAAAGTAATCTGGACACCAAATTGACACACGCGCACTGCAGCGGGTTCGTTTTCCCACTAATTATGCTTTGGAAGTGTAACAAGGAAAAAGGCCCCTGCATGTGCCAGGTGTAAGCATGAATATAAAGCAAGAGTTTCACGAACCCTGCTGAATCTAAAGTCTCCTTGGAGTGGAAACGTTACAGTGCCTGGTGCTGAATGCCAGCAGCGCCTCATGGCATCCGCTACAGCTTGCATAGGTAATTAATCATTATTGGGCAGATCTAATACGGGGCTCCGCCGCGACCCATTCTCCATACGTATCCATACTGCTGTGCTTTTGAATCCGATCCAGTTTCATACAAAAAGATGAATGGCTCTCAAATTCCGCGAGGTGCTTGGCCGAAAAGTTTCACTGCAACTTTTGAAAAGTAAAATATAATCTCGTCAAGCCACTTTGAAGTACATGCTTATTTATTTATCTCTATTACAATGGTGGCACATGGCTCGGCAGTTAGTTTTGTTGCCTCACAGTGCTGGGTTCAGTGCTGGGTTCAGTGTCTGTGTGGGGTTTGCATGTTCTCCCCATGTGGGTTGTCTCTGGGTGCTCTAGGGTATTCCCACTGTCCAAAGACTTACCAGTTAGGTGGTTTGGTGTCTGTGAAATTGGTCCTGTGTGTCCCCAGCCCTGTAATGGACAGTCCAGAGTGTTCCCTCCATTATGCCCAGTGCTTGCTGGGTTGGGACCCTGAAATGGATAAGTGGTTTCAGAAAATGGATGGATTTTATCACAGGTTTTATTTAGCTTATTTAGTAGTCATTGTCCATTAGTGGTGCCGCTCCGTAATCTCTACTGAACTCCAGGCAATGGCCATCCTGTGATATGCCAACCTGGTATGGTGGGAAATGTGGGCTCGTTCCATGTCCATATTATATGTGCTCTTTTAATTATTTTAAACAGGGGACTTAGTCTGTCAGACTCCTCCCTCCATTATTTCCAATTAGAAACTTTTTTCTTCGTCTTGACAGATGCAGTCCTCTCTGCATTATTTACAGTGGATCACTGTGGATCACTTGACACATTTCTGAATCTATTACCTCTTATATTAAATATTTTTCATTATCTCACGTGGCGCAATTTGGACTGTTTTATTTCCTACGGGAACCAGCGACTTCCCACATTTTCAATAACCCTTCTCTTAAAAAAATAAAATATATAAACGGTTTTTACATGGGTCTCGTCAAAGGGTAACAAAGATATGTAAAACAATAATCAACATTTTACTTTAGTCATTGATAAGAAAATTTAAATTTGTTAATTTAAAATAAAACCAGAATATAATTTATCAGTCAAAGCATCAAGATAAATCTTGACAAAACAAAACACAATTTAATGTTGATTTCATACATGACATTGCGGTATGCAACCTGTGAACACTCCTATTGGCTGGCCCAAATTGAAATTGACATTGTGGGACCACACCCACTGCCAAGGACTTAATTGACACACCTGAGTTTGGTTTAGTGAATGAGATCACAGTCGGGTGTTTGTAATTAAGAAGACTTAAAAGAGAGCTTTTTTATATTCTTAAAGGGCTGTGCTTTATTGAAGATTTTTTTTTTTGCATTTATTTCTAAATGACTGACGGTAAATTTGGTTTAGTTATACCTGGAAAGGGTTTTTTTTGGGTATTTTGAGTTTTGTCCAATTCTTTAAAAAAACATAACAACCTAATAAAATGTATATACTGGGGCCCTGTTTCTGATCACTCCCAGACCACTCACGCCCCAGCATACCAAAATCATTTCGATATGTACCTAAAATTTTAAAGATAAAAAAGATACTACTGGAACGGAACTATAACACCTTAGTTAATATTATCAAGAATAAAATACCATGGTATTTGAGAAATTGACTTCTCTGGCCCACCAGTCCACATCAAAAGGCAACATGAAAGGCTTCTGTAGACACGTACTCCAGCCGTTCCCTGTTGAATGACAACAAGGATAAATTGTTGAGGCATCCTGTGAGCATTGATGACCTTGTTGCTGTCCTGGTGCGATTTGGAGCAGACAAGAGCCGCTCCATGCTGCATTGGCGTGGTGATCAGAAGATGCTAATGTTTGTAAATATGTCCAAATTTCAGTTGTCAAAAACTTGATGAGTTAAGTGTTACTCTTCCTGCTGGCCGCGTTCTGCTCCAGCTGCTAAAGAAATAGCATGAGTCAGTCATCCACAACAGAGATGCCGTAGAGGGTACATGCAGGCAGCAGACGTTCTCCGTGCCCAAAGGTCTCAGCTGTGTGCATGCAGGCAGCAAACGCTTTCATCAACCCATAGGAGTTTTCCTGAACACGAAGGCTCATTTCACAAATCTGTCTGTCCACAAGAAATCTATTTCCATTGCAATGTATGGTGGATGATTTACCCCAAGTTTAATTAGAAGATCATTCAGTTTGCTGAACAACTTTCTTTTTCAACAAACAGTTTCATACTTTTGCGCGAGTTCTTCTGTTAACTGCACTGCAATCAGAGGTCAGGGAAGTGGTGTTTTGCAAACCTTTCATTGCAAAATCACTGATTTCTAACAATTTACTGAAAGCAATCAAAATAAACAAATTTTTGGCCTGGACTTTGTTGCGAGAGGAACTGGCTTCCAGTTGTGTTTATCCAATAAGATTTCCAAAAGGTAAATTCAACGTTTTGAGTGTAACATCCAGTTCCAGATTCCCACACTGTTTCCAGCAGAACCAATTTTCACAGCTCTGAGTCGAGGGCTTCCACTGTTTAAAACCAACCAGTCGTTGTTGGAACCTGAAAAAAATGCCTATAGGCATGGCAAAAAACCTAATCTCTGACCACCCTGTATAGTTAATATTACTACTACTGATTGGATCATCATGCTTATTGATTCAATGACGAGGTACCGGACTTTAATTTCGATGGGTCTTGCCACATGTGATGCCACATGTGAGCGGACCTTGGCCCACCCAGTCCCATCTGTAATTGGTCTCCTTACCAGCCACTTCTGTTTGGTCCAACGTTCTTTTGGGCAGAAAGCGTTCAGCTATTGTATGATTCCTGTATTTAATGTTCAAAATATTAATAGATTAATGTTGAAGATGTCGTTTTTTTCTTTAATATTGTGCGCCTTAGATATCTCAAATTGCATGCAGTCAATTTCTTCTGGAAACTATGCAAAAAATGGGGCAAATTATAACAAGAAAATGAATTAAAGTAATCAAGGAGGTGATAATTGGGAAACTTTCTGATTAGAAGCCGATTGTAATCTTGTCGAAATTGCAGTTACATACTCAGCAGCATCCATCCTGCCTGACAAATCCTCGGTTAAAATCCACATGGATTCCACTTCAACGGAGCAGGGTTTGGAGAGCTTCTGAATGGTTCTTTGATTTTTCTTACTGAAAATGGAAAGAAAGAAAAAAACCCTTCTTGAGTTTTAACCAAAATTATACCTGCATGGTAGTTGTGATTTAGTAATGATCCAAGAGGGGGAATATTACCATTTCCACGTTTATGTACAGCCAGGAAGAAAATTACAAGGAAATTTCTTAATGTGTGTGAAACATAGATCTGTACATACAGAATGATAGACAATATGACATCTAGTGTTTCAGTTTTCATTGTGTCAACGGAACAAGTGTTGGAAAGAGTTGGCATGCTATAAAACCAGCTTGGCACTTCTTTTTAAATGCCATAATGTAGGATACTTTTCTACTTTAGTGCATGCTTCTGTATTACATAATGCCATATACTGTCCTTTTCTAATGCATTGTCTATATAAGAGCACTCATGGTCTGGAACACTTTAGTTGCAATTTCTGTTAATCTCTGGCTATGTTGAAGGCTAAGTACATTATTTATTTTAGCATTCTCTCAGTTATCCAGCTTTAATAGTTCATGTTCTGTGTCACATGGGCTCCTGCTTTACCCATAATACCACACGTTCCTGGATACATCAATGTCAACAGCAACGGAAATATCTAGAATAAAAAAACTAAAAGGAAAGTTTTAGAGGTATAGAATGTAAATATTCTTAATCTTTGATTAAAGGAGGCAGAGAAAATGTCTCCCTCTTTGTTTCGAGCTTGTCCTTGTCAGTAAAACACTATCCAGAAGACCAATGAGCCCCGTGTGAGTTTTAAAGTATGGTGAAATATTCTAGTGTGGCTAGCCACCACCGAGGTTAATACCTCAAAGGACATAAAATAATAATAATGATCTATTGGTTTTAAATTGCATGCAAACAAACTAAATTTGCACTTTAAAGTTACACCTTAAAGTACAGCTGAGGTAGCCTGCATTGATTACATATATCCACGAGGAAAAAAAAAAAGACAAGTGCAAGAAATATCTTCACTGGCAGGGAGTTAGGGTATGGACCACACGGGTAAGAGAGATACTGTAGATGTGAAGAAGCATTCGAGCGTGCGTGATCTGGGGTGTTATACCAGGTCACTAAGGAAGCTCCTCTACCGGGGAATGAACCAGCCAGCTCTGACTATATATTAATATTTAACATGTTCAGCGAGATCGTCAGAGGGAGAGGTGAGACAGAGGGAATGTCGGCATCGGGGCTGACAAGTTAACAAACTGTGGGAGGAAAAAAAAACTAACGGATTTCATGCAATTTTGTACGATAAACAACAAAAGTTTGTTTCAAGATTCTGAATAGTAGACATTTTGTAGCCAGCAGTGGAGTGCTAAAATAAGATCTTCTTGATGTGGAAAAGCAATAGGCTTTTGAAGTCTGAATCATGCAGGCAAAGTGCTTCTGCTTTTTTTCAACCAAAACAGTGCTTAGAACTGGAATGATACAATGATGAAAGAACAAAATCACTGCTTCATTTAAGCTAATACGTACCCGGGGAGAGGCTCATTTTTACCCTGTCCCATATATGGGGCGGTAGGCATAAATGATTTAATAATGCGATACTTAGCACTCTTGATTGGGCCAGCCTCCAGCTTCTGAAGTAAATGGATAGAAGCTTGTGCAGTGCAGGAACAACTCTCTTTGATTGGACAAAAAAATTGATATGTCTGATGATTCAATTGGGGAAATGTGAAGAATGTGCAGTCGCTGAACAAACAGTCAAAATGTTGGGGGCTCTCACATTAGCTCTGACAATTTTTGTACATGCACTGTCTCAATTCATTGCCATGAGGAAAATCATGCCACATTTTGAAGAATGGAATCGGTGAGTAATATTTTGAGTGCAGGCATATTAGCCTCGAGTAATTACGACGGGCAGGAACATTTTAAAATATCTTCAGTTTATCTGAAGAAGAAAAAAATCAATGATATACAAAAATAAACCAAATATAATGACAGTCCAACTGCACAAACCAGCACAGAAGATTGAGGCATGTGGAAGGTTAATAAGTTATGGTGAATAGCCTACTTTTACACAGCATTACACAATAGAAGCCATAGTCTAAAATTATTATATGAAACACCTGAAGCCTTTCTTATTTTTATTTCAACGCTTACAGAAGATTTACCAAACAAAGCTTGTGGCCAACTCTCTAAAAACCCTTCCGTCTTTACTAACTCTGCAGCAGCACTTTCTCAAGCAGCTGGTTTCACACCAGCGACTGGAGGTGGTCACTGTCACTGTCAATTCCCAACATGCAGTGCGAAGTCGGTCCTCACATAACAACACCTACAGACAGAGAATTTCATTCGGGGGGACCAACACAGGCACACACAAATAGAACTCAGCAGCAACAAGACGAGGCTGGGCGGTATGGTCCCACCCCCGCACGAACAAACAATTACCTCCCTAGGCAAGAATCTTGAAACATGAAGGCTCATGGGATTACGACCATGTTGGTGTGAGTGAGCTGATGGCACAGTATCTACACAGATATGTGAATGCACCTAGATCTCTTTCAGTCTGACTGTCTGAAATTTAACAGATGACTGAGAGATTGTACCTCAGATCATGCTTCGGAAGTCATTGAAAATTGACAGTGCTTGCTCACAGCTGTGGAAACGAAAGTTCACCCTTTCATTCAACACACAGACGACATTGCTACTCTGTTCTCTCCCTGTATGGGCCATTAAGAACACTGAAAATTGCAGAAGATTTTCCCTACAAAACAAACATAGCATTTATTTCGATGACATTTTTATTCATTTATTTTTATCAAAATGTTTGAAAAGCTACCTCGACAGATTTGCTATTCCTCCTTTTCATTTCCTCTGAAGCCTTGTGATGCAGTAAAAAAATGCAGTAATTTCCTATCACAGTTGATCTTCTTTCAATGATGGAATTATAAGGCAAGGGAAAAATTGTGTGCAGATCAACAAGTTGTGGACCAGATTTCGACTCAGTGGGTGAACAATCCGTAAAAAAATTAAAAACACTCAAGATTTGTTTGAGATGTAGACTCTGGAATGAAAGTTTACTTACACAGAGGTTTTTTCGGGTGGAGATCTGCCGTTTCCTTTTTCCCAGTCCTTCCTATGAGCACTGATAAAACTCAAGGAAATGAAGAACAGTCCATCCCAAGGAATGCAAACAATGCCGATCTGTTCAGCAGGAGTGAACGCAAAGGAGTCATAAAGTTCGTTATAAACCTGCCACCTCATCTTGCGATAAGGTGATATACATTTTATTTGGTAGCCTTTTGTTTTAGTTTGTCTTCTGACTTTGAGCCTGAAATTGAATTCAATTGTATTGCTGCTAGGCGGATTAAAGGTAAAACAGGTAGTGTTACCTTAAAGTCTTACAATTTTGATTGAATTTTAAGTTGGCTCGTTGCTTAAGTGCTGCAGGTTTAATTATAGCTTGGCGAATATAAAGTATGGCAGCCGTTGGATGACTTATCTCAGCAATTTCTGCGGCATCTGGTTTTCCCCGGCCTGCAGGATGTAATGAAAGTAAAATGATGCCTCAATAGCAATATTCATGCCTCACAATATGCTTGTATTCACATATTCACAGTAGAGTGGATTATTTCCAAAGCTTTCTGTCAAAAAGATGCACTTTTATTACCATGTAAATTTGGTATTTTTATAATGTAGTATGACATACAGTAGTAACGTTAACAATGATGTGTGATAGTCTTCAAATTAATACATGGGTTTAAGGTATATTGTTGGAGTCAACCTAAAAAGTATTACCAATCATATAAAACAAACAAAACATGAGTTTCCATATGGGGTTCCAAATGTCAGTGATTTATTTTTTTAAATGAATATAGGAATACAGGAGGGGGGCTGGAGTAATTGACACAAACAGTGGGGGGAAACTCACCTGCTTTTTTTCACCTGCTTTCTGAAATCCAGAGGAATGTGAAATGGAAAGCCTGAAGAAAAGTGAAGGTGTTGAACTCATAGATTGGAAGCAGGGAAGCGAATGGGATTTGGTAGAGGACGGCATCGAGCCCATCAAGAAATCTGCTCAGCGGGGCTGGATGAGGATAGCAAAAAAATTAAATAAAAAAACATCTGTGAGAACGGATGCACATAGCATGAAACCCAAATTAAGGAATAGCCAGAGATCGGGCCATTAGTCAGGAAGTGGCATCACCACACTTCAAATGCAATATGTATGAGATACATACAGAGGAATTGGTGGAGGAGATGGAGGCTGTAGTTATCAGCTTACCCGAAATTTTTAAATTTTTTAAAATCCCAATACTGTTGGGAAATACTCTGCATTTCGAACTACACAATATATGAAACTGAAAAAACTGAAATCGCCCTTATATGTATCAAATATGCAAGTCCCCGGGAACGTCTCATGAATGCATTTTAATCTGCACAATTCACAGTCCAATATAAAATGGCCTTTGAGACCTTTGGGTATTGTGCAATAGAGATTGCATTAACCTTTAATGCTTTTGCTATGTGTGTTTAAGTAAATTCAACAGCTGTTGAAAATTGCCTGATGTAAGCACTTTTCAGTGCATGCGCTCTGAAACATTTCATCAGGGGACAAAAATATGTGTCACACAGGCCTCATTAACCTGGATAGATGAGGTGGTAGAACCCCACTACTATGGAATAAACTTCCTGATTTTGTCTGGGAACCAGACCCAGTCTCAGATTTTAAATCCAGTTTAAAAACATGCCTAGTCACCTTTGGCCGTCTTTGGGTGGCATTTGGCAATATAAACTTTTAGAGCTTTTTTGCCGTTGCTTCAGTACTAATAGGTCTACCCCATTGGTCTGCTCTCAGTAGAGCGGGATGGTCTCAGATCACCTTTATGGCTATGTGTCTATTTCTGGTGTCTGACCTCATGTTTTTATTTGCATCTGTGCTGCCATAGATCATTCCAGCTGAGGCTACATAATGTTGCCCAGTACTAAATTCTTATGTTCTCTGAAGGGACCTTGCACTTCAACAGTCCAAACGAATTACGTTAAATTACATCATCAACCACCACCCCCTAGCTGCTGCTTTCAAACTCAAGTTTGCCATAAATCAGAATTCAGTACGAAACCAGAAAACAGCACTCACCTCATGCTCTTTGGTTATGGTCCCCCCTCAAAGCTGTGCACTAAAAAGAGACAAAACTATCGCACGGCCCCATCAAGGCTGCGGGCTGAAAGAGACAAAAGCCTTTGACACATGGAAAACCCTGTGCCATTGTCAGAGCTTGGGCGTGGAAGTAAAATTCCTATTACCTTGTAAGGACTCAAGAAGTGTAGGGAGATGGACTCAACAAGAGTTGGGAGAAGGTTTACCTTGAAAGCCACTATTAATTCCAAGAAGCAAGGCTACCGGTTTCTTTCAAGTTGTCGATGAAATATCAGTTATACCTGTAATTTATATGTCAGTTATATGCCTGAGTACCGCACTGATCCAGAAGGAAACAAATCCTCGCCGGGCAGGAGCCAGAGACACACCCAGGAAAGCAATTAAAACCACGGGACCATACGTTTGTTCAGAAGGAAAGGAGATCCGTTTGTTTGCAATCTTTTCTGCAACGGAGCACATTGATGGGAAACCCTTGTTGTTCATCCAAACGACAACATCAGGCGAATCCTCAACACGGAAACAGCAGCATTCAAAACCTCGCGATACTCCCGCCCCACCTACGGCTGTAATATCTGGTACATGGTAAACCACGGATATGTGAACTTCTGTGAGACGTACAAATGTTGTGCTGTTTAAGCTGATCAGGAAAGCCAGCCACTTTGTGTTATGTTTCCTTTCTTAACTTTCTTCACGTTATCATGGGGATGTGAATGCTTTTTTTCCTGACAAAGGTGTTTAATGTTGTAGTTTTGTGTGCTTCTTGTTGATTCTGCGGGTTTAACATAGACCTTCTGCATGCAATCTGTCTTTCACTAATCTACTGATATTTGAATACAAATATTAATTGTAATTCTAAACTTTTTGGTAAATTTAATTAAAATGAGACGGATTTGATTGAGCTCCACTGCATCAGCATCTCCTGTCCCCCTTGCCTGTCAGTTTCTGACCATATTTTAAATTTAGTTTCTACTTTTTCCTCCCTCACTCCCTGGCCTAGGAGAGATAAAATGAGTTACATTCCCAGTGAAGTACCCAACAGCAAGAATAGAGAATAAACCACCTATAATGCACTGTTGGCTATCTTTCTCACCATCTACAGTGCTGAAACTACTCAAGTATAACCTCAGTAGTTTATTGAACTACTTATCATTCAAGATATACTATGTGTTTTCTGTCAAGCCATTTTCCAGTTCAGGGAATCATTTATTTATTTATTTTTTGGCCACTTTGATGTGGCTTTACTTATTTCATGGTAAAAAAAAAGAAAGGTTTTGAACAAATGAGAAAGAGTCACTTTTATTTTGTTAATTATATGGCTTTACACTTCATTAATCACAGAATCATGTGCTTGGCGAAGGGGAAGCTGGTTTTAATGGCTTGCTTTTGTTGCTGCAGAGTATTTTTTTGTATTGTCATTTTTCCAAGATGATATTCAATGTATCTGTATCATTTCAAAAACTTCTATCTGCTTATTTTAATTGGACATAATTATAGCATAAATAATAATTTTGTGCTCATAGGTAAGAACCAAATAAAGAGTACCAAATACTGATTAAGTTTCTTTCAGTTTCTAGTCATTATTATTATTTTTAAATTATTCACCCTAGACAATTTTGCTCGTTGGAAGATGGGACTGCAGAGTTGTCCTTAGTGCCTATTGTGTGTATTGAATCTATTTGTTTGTTGTGTAACATTACTGACGGAGAGAAACGGGAAACCTGCCGTTTCTATGGACCATGCATAATATGACAAGTCAAATTGCCAATTTGCCAATATTCTCTGATCCGATGCAGAAATCTACTCATTTGGCAGCCGTTCAAGGGTGAGAAAGACATCAGAAAATTGAAGAATAATTGCTCTTCGGCCTCCAGAGATTTCAGGCCTCTTGTTGGGTTTTTCTGGGCAGACATTAATGCAATCTTGGAGGGTGGCCAACAGCCTGCCATGAAATGCTCTTGTCGGGAAGCCTTGTAAAGCCACCAATCAGGGATGGCCCAGAAGGCCAGGAGCGCAGCACTTGGCCTTATTTTGCAGTGAGAAGGCCGAGTGTATGTCTCTCCAAGTTACATAAATGAGATATGTATTTCAACCACATCTCACTTAGTGATCCGAGTTTTTTTGTGGACAAAATGGATTGATAAGGGCCTTCTAAGTGATGTTCATCATTAAGACGTGGTTGGCGCATTTTTCCGCCCAGTCACTATTTGTGAGCATGAAAGCTGGTAACTGTTTCTTATTTCATGAGAGAAACGTTTAATCGTCTGAATTGGAATGTGGTTCAGCAGGATCACATTTAGCATTTCTCTTAGCCCTTTAGAGTGCAAGCACATTTCACAGACGTGCCGCTGGAACAGCGCGGACCCCAGGAAAGGTAAGTGCTAAATATTTTATTATCCCTGGCACCAGACGAAAAATTGTTTTGTTGACACTCATGCGCCTCTGGCACTTTTGAAGTTGGTCCTATTTTGTGGCCTTGCAATTTCTTTGTCTCAGGTATTTCTTGGGTCAAAAAACACCGTTTACTAATCTAGGATCTTGAAAGTTTTTGAAGATTCCGAAAATCACGTTGAGAGAAATTCCTATAAGAAAAACTGTTTAAAGGGTTGTCTGTCTCTAGACTGCTGATTGGTTTTCTTTAAACACTGGAATATTATCCATGAAAGCAACATGCAAATGGTATTTAGGCCAGAGTAAATCACAAGCCGTCAACCTCGTGACCATTTGTCCCTGTGACTATCCAGACTTGTCACAATTTGTCCCCATGATAATTTGCCCCAAGGACAATCAGTCTTGCCCCCTATGACAATTTGTCCACATCAAAGGTACTTACGGTTACAATGAGCATTAGTAATCATGAGTGCGTTACCTTGTAGAGGCGTAGGACATGGCAAAATGGGGCTGAAGAGCTGTTGCACAGCCTTATGGGAGATGGCGGTACCAGTACTTTGCCCGCCTGTGGTTCGTTAACAGTGGACTGTACGAGCTAGTTCACCACATGGATTTGGATCGCGTCGGTTTAATAACTTTACAGTAATAAGATTTGAAGTGCAGGCTTAATGTTCTATATTTAAAAGTCATTGGCCATGTCTGCTGACCTTTAGAGGTATGTAATGCTATTCATCATTGCAATGAAAGGCAAGTAAGAACATTAGAATCCTGGCAACACAGTACCACAACATTATAGCATATCGTATTTCCGCCAATCATCCTTTGTGTATATAATGCATTTTCCTAGTTGTCACAGCCTTTCGAATTTTGGCATGAGGGTCCTGTGATTTTGCATGAAAGTCTCTCCCTAATGAATGTAAATTAATTAATATAAATGTAAATGTGAAAGTATGATTGCATCTAGCGGTAGGGAACGATGGATCAGTAAACAAATATATGATCGAAAGATAAATATGGAAATTCGCCGCGTTGAAGCTTCCCGGTTGTTTCCTGGGGTTGACTCGCTCAGTTTCCACCTCAAGACTGGATTGTGGCAGCTACACCTTTCAGGGTTTCCCGTTTAGCTTTAGTAATAATATTATCACTCAATCTCCTGTGGCCGCAGGTTCTTGTGGCTTCAGAGAGCTCCTTAATTAGGTGGGTATATTAATACTTTTTCAAATGCATTGCTAAAAAGCTCCTGATCCAGATCTAGTCTCAAACGTACAGTTAAATAGTATAACATATTTTTGGTATGAAAGTACCAGCAACATTATAATACATTTTAAGCTTGATAAAATGTATTAAAAGAAACTGAATATACTCAAAATAACAAGTTTACAGGAAGTTCCCCTTGAACCATCACAAACTGGTTTCTCCCCTAAGAATTTTTTTTCTGAAAAATTATATTTGTTTATTATCACCGTATTCCATAAACAAGGGCTTCCCGTCTCTTCTTTCATCTCTTCCTGAAAAGATGTACATGTTAAACTAAAAATCTATTATTATAAGTTGACATTGGTTTTGTGTAGGGAAGCTGAAATATGTAGATTTGTCTTACAAATATTTCCCAACATCAACCCAATGTCACCTGACGATAAAGGATTTTGAGTTTTGGTGTTTAAAAACGTATTTCAATGCACTGTTTGTTATTCAGTAATTTTAAAGAATTCATCTGGAATCTTGCAAGGCACACGTATTCTATATATACTGGTTTTTGATTTCCTTAAAGACAGCAGAAAAAGAATGATGGAATGCTAGACATAATGCTTAATTGATAGCTTGAGTAGAGCTGAGAGTGTTTGGTTTATTCAGTTAAAATGTTTCAATCGATTTAATAGTGTTATTTTAATGTTTCCATTGATAATGTCAGTCAGCAAGAGAAAGGCTAGTTAAATTGCTCCATCAATTATGAAAAATGTATTTTTTTTTTTATGTATACATATTATGCTGCATTTTTAATAAATACGTTTTTAAATCTATTCATGGGTTTTTTGACCATTACAAATGTTCACAAATATATCTATGACAAGCTAAATAAAACCAAAATGACTGCTCTTTATCACATTTCACATTAAAAACCAGATTAACACATTACTTGGCGTGTAATAATTTAAAAGATAGGAGTTAATTGTTGTCACAGCCTAAGCAGATACACTGTTATCTGTATTAATCATCCGTCTGACTGATGTGAAATTATGCATCTGTGGTTGTACCGATAAGCTTCCAATTTTGCCCGGTTGGGTTGCTCTCACATTTCGTTTGCACTGTAGGCAGCTGGCCCCAGCAGCTAGGAGGAGTGATTGACAAAGTTCAGTAGAGTGTTGAGAGGGCCACATGTTAAGCCATATTCCCTGTAGCCCATCTTGTTATTTTAAAAATGAGCCACGTCCAGTTATTTCCTAAAATGAAAAACAACAACAAAAACAAAAGTTTGTCTGGGTTTATTGTCTCAAAAACCTGTTGGTTTAAATAGTATGACCTTAAGCATCTGGTATATTAGATGTTTATTTTATATGCATTTAATACAGCAGGCACCTGTGTAATTGCTTATTTTAACCTTTTATTTTGGTTAAATTGTGTTTGTCAGTGACTCGTTTGAGAAAGCCTATTAGAAAACTAGACTAGAGGCATATCTTGGTTCGCTGATGCCAAAACAACCTTAGGAAGCAGATCATGACATTACCCGCCCCCCCTTTGTTTGTTCAGACTTTTTATAGATTTATATAGCACGTGCGACTGGCTTTCGTCACAAGTAACAGAGATGTACCGTATGCGCACAAAATCCACAAATGCACTAATTACCTTGGTGTTTTTGTCATTCTCTTATTATTGTTAAAATAGTGAAAAACCACAAATTACTCTTCTTTACTCAATTGATTACCCTTCAGTTCAGACGTAGATATCTTCAGTATTTCCTGTCATTGTAAAATGTTATCAGTTCTTTTTTCTTCTTCAGCCACAGCACATAAATTGGGGGAATTAGGACACAGACTGGGAGCAAATCAGCAAGTGTCCCCAAAATTGAGTACTTCCATTAAATGCGTCATGAATAACTATTCTGGGTCTACATTTGCATTTTTTTCATACATAACCGAATCCCTGATGCAGATATTTGGTCGCTTGCCTTACCTAATCTCCTTAGCAGTTTGCCTCAGTTGCACATTTCCCGCGCCACATTGTGAGGGGAAAAAAACAAACAATATTTATTTGATGGGCCAGGGGACTGACCAAAAGTCATTGCGTTGCGGTAGTCACAAACAAAATTTAAAACGATCACTTTCTACGTCATGGCTGATCCTGATGTAAACCTGATTTAACCGGACCCCAAAGACTTTATTTGGACTACATTACCTTTGCATGTTAACGAGCATATTTGTGGAGAGTTCCCTTTCTTAAAGCATGTAAACAGGATATTCTGAATGTTACCGTTCTGAATGTTACCGTAATCTAAGTAATCACCATGTTCTGATTATCACGTGCATGTAAACATAGTCACTGTGTGGGGATAGGGCTGCAGTGCCCCCATAATTGTGACCTCCAACACCAGTGAGATCAGTGATGTATTTGTATATCACTGCTCTTGCAGTGTTTTGCTCCTCTGGTCACCAGGGGATGACTCGTGTAGGTGACCTCTAACACCAGTGAGATCAGTGATGTATTTGTATATCACTGCTCTTGCAGTGTTTTGCTCCTCTGGTCACCAGGGGATGA
>JAOYSI010020884.1:13263-45585 GCA_025775065.1 Hiodon alosoides | reverse complement strand
CTCGTGTAGGTGACCACTAACACCAGTGAGATCAGTGATGTATTTGTATATCACTGCTCTTGCAGTGTTTTGCTCCTCTGGTCACCAGGGGGATGACTCATGTAGGTGGCCCCACGAGGAGTGTCTCCAAGACAGCCAATCGCAGAAAAAATCTGGGATGAATTTTACTGATCCATCGGTTCCAATTGGAAGATCTTGGGTGAGAATCTTCTGATGAAATTGGATTTTCCCTATCTTATACCTTTTCTGTGGCACATTCTATTTCGTAATTCATAATCAAGCAGGATTTATGTCCTTTTTCAAGGCCTGCACAAGAAAACATTGGCCTACAATTATTTTCGAAGCCTAACAGAAATAATTATTCGTAAGGTTACAGTTAGACTTCAAAAGGGGATGATAAAGGTGATTGTCAGTTCTGATAATTGGACTAATTATTAAGTCAGTTCTGTGTGGAATTTAACCATTGTTTCGCCTTGTTTTATGTATTTTTAAATTGATTTAAAACTTCTAATGACAAGGATATCTCTTTAGTGGAAAACATAAACAAAGAAGACTATCATTGAGGAACCACTGAACAAGTGTCTTTTAATCAGAGCTCCCCCTGAGGCAAGACGAAATCATTATCTTATGACAGAGAACAAAAGAAACATGAGCCCGAGAACTGTATCCAGCATCCAGCATCCTTCTGGACAGAATGCTGTGGGTTTTGTTTTCTTTTGTTATCTGAAGGTCTTAAGGTCAAGATCAGTTTTGTCACCTCAGTGAGCCTTTTGTCAATTAATCACTGACGTATGTTGTATGTGCAAATGGTTAATGTTTCAATTTCTAAAATGTATGAATGAGAATATACAGCACATAACACAACCTTCTGTATAAAAAATAACATTTCTAAAAAATTCTGTCCCGATTTGAGTGTTAGGACACATGATAAACTATGTCACCTGCAGTGTGTGTGACGTAAAGAAAATTGGCTATCCCTTGGCGAGTCTGCTGGAAGTTTATGCATAACACTCTCATGCTAGGAATGTTTGACTATGGAGACCAGGTAATCATCTTCTCTCCTCGTCCCCTTAGCATCTAGTCCACGGGGGTTCCTCAAGCGCCTCATTGTCTGCAAGTGTTCCAGCTAACTCTCAGTCAGTGTCTGATTTACACCCGAGGACGCCAGTTATCATTTCTGATCCCAGTAACCACTCCAATTAAGCGATTAAGAGGCGAGGTGGAATAGAAACCCTTAGATGCTGCGGCTCTTGAGGGCCAGGATTGCCCAGCCCTTCGAGTGAATCATAAAGATTCACGAGCAGCTTATTGTTGTTTTGTTCTTTCGGTTCATCCAGCATAATTATGGCCATATACTACAATATGTCTCTCTGCCTTGGCATTGTGCCTGTTTTGCAATGGGCGGTTGAATTTGTCTTTCAGTGGTTGATTGCACATTGGTGTAAAAAAGCAAATATCATGTTACCTTAGCCTCGCTATTAATATCGAGACCTTAAAAATATATCTTTGATCCAAATAGCATTAATAATTCCATGGACTAGTTCCCAGATGCCTTTCATGAGCTCAAATCACAGCGTATCACTGACATATTATAACCAACACACCTGTCCATTTCATTCTTCCTGTGTTGATGCAAATGTTTTACCCATCCTCTTTAAATGAAACATAAAATGTAGACCCTGAAGTTCAAATACAAAATAAGCATCGGACAGCTGACTAAAAATAGAGGCATCGATTGAGCACATGAACTGGGCCTGCTTCAGCTTGCTTTCTGTGCTAAAAAAAGGAGCTGGTAGGCCTCCAAACGCATCAAAAAGTAAACCTGGAGTCTTCAAAGCTGGCAACATCACAGGACTGAAAGAAGAAGCAGACAGGAGATATCTGAATACAGTCCGAAAGCATATGGGTTGAAGTATGTGACCCAAATATAACCTATCCAAACCAGTATTATTTATATTTATAGGTATTGTTTCACAAAAGGATTTCTGTATGCAATTATGTTGTATAATGCTAACATCAGTCCCACATCAGTGTGTAGCCTTATGAAAGTAGGCAGAAAGGCAGATGGATTTTACCAAGTTCCATTATTCCTGCATCAGGTTCCAAGGTACTGCATAAATGTAAACCAGCATGGCTTAAGCTGGTTTTAATGTAAATCCCCTGGGGTGTAAGGCTGATCTAGCATTTCCCAAAGTTTGACTCCCAGAAATGAGGTCATTCATATCGACCAAAGTTGAAAATGTTCAGCTTATCTAATGCACGTTCACTACTCAACAAAGAGAAACTGTAAAAAAATCAAATAAATAAATAACCCTTTTCTAAACCCCTTTTTCTTAAATCAGCTTTGGTTATCTTGTCTTCATTAAGGACCTTTCTCTTCATGTTTGATGAGTAGAATTTTCGTATAAGTAGAAATCCAGCTTATGTGTGTGTTTTGATGTATAATGCTCAATGGTAAATGGGTCAGCACTAAGCCCCCAGCATTGCAATAATGCTCTGATTTAAGTGTTATGAGTAGCATATCCCTTCCTGGTTAATCACTAAATGTTTGTCTTTCTTGGTACCCATTTTCTGTTTCCAGTAACACACTTGCTGAGAAAATTCTCAGCAATAAGCTTGCAATGTTGCAAAATGACATTTTATCGCCTATTGATGTGGCATGGGCCATGCTTTTATTCGCACAGTGCTGCAGTTCACAACCACACATAAATATCAAAGTCAGATTTTCGAAGAGGAGGGACTTTTTCCAATTGCATTTAAAGTCATCGGACATGGTCAGTATGAGGTATAAACAAAGTGTTGCTGGTTTCGCGCTTCCAAGTGAATCAGAGAGGCATCTGCTTGGTAAAATACAGGCTCACTTCCCCATTTGCTGCCAGTTGTACCCACCCCGTAATGTTTTTTGTATGGGGGAGAGGAATTTACATTTTGACACACGAAAACGCTCAGGCTGTCGCTCTTCAGTTCCAGGCAGAAACCTCAGTGGTGCCTTGTTAGCGCGGTGCCGCTGGTTAGGACCGCTCTGGGCCTCACTTCAAAGTGCCGACTGTGAAGAAGCTCTACGATGGCTAAGTCCCTGCTCTGTAGAGAGGAGCTGATAACCATTACTGCTAAGCTTCCACCAGCGCGCCAAACTTTCTCAAACTAAACCGAGCGGGGCAACTCGCTGCTGGGTCTCGTGTCTCGGGGCAGTTCAGACTTTACCCTAAAGCTTCGGGCCAACCTGGGGAATAACTTGCCTCTGACGCGGTCAATGATTCCCAAAGAAGAACCCAGGACAAGGTACGTAGCAAAATGTACAGTCATTTATGTTCATGGAAAGCAATAAATAAAACTAGTATTGTTGTTTTCTTCTCAAAATCGAGTCCTGCCAAGGCCCAGCATCACTACAGGCAAGTCACCCTGTACGCGATTCTAAAGTTTAGCTAGACAGTGCAGTTGTTTGGCCACCAGATGCTTCACCAACGTGAGTTAAAAAAAACTTGCTGGAGGTCCCTATCTTGGTCCTTCACAGGTGGCCTTTTCTGTGAAGGAACAAGTACCTGGATGGCGGCTTTATCTCTGATCCAAGGATTCTGTCAACTGCTGGCATTTCTTAGTGTACACTGCCTGACACGATTTCAGCCAACTCACACCACAGAATTGGTTTCAATTCCTTAACAGGCAGGGTGGACCACCCTCAATGAGCTCTCAGTGTCTGCCTGCTGGTCCAGCTCACTGCCACCCTTCCGTCTTCCTCTCTTTCACTCTCTCAGACAACACACAAACTTTCCCCCTAATGGCAGTTTCACTTGCCAGTTTCAGGAATAGTCAAAAACCAAATGCAACCAACAAACCTGCAGCCAGCAGGTGGTAGTGGGCTACTGCATAATTTAGCACTTTTTGCCTCCGTTCACTAGTGCAGCTGCAGCTTGTTAGAGATTTTTGATGCAGTTCAGTCAAAGTCCTCTTATACTGATAGACTCTACCTCTTCTGTGACCAACCATCAAACAAATATTTTCCTAGTCACCTAAAGGACTTCATAACTTCCTTTCTCAGTAAGGCCTTTGAAAAATCTAAAAAACAAAAAATAATCATTTTAAAAATGGAACTAGACCCTGGAATCACGGGTATTCTGTGTTGTTTAATTTTGTTTTTTTTTGGTAAGAAAAGTGATATTTCTCATTTTTATGGTAATTCGAATGACTACAGCTTACTAAGAGAGGCAAGTCTCGCATTCAAGCAGTTCTGTTTACGTTTTTGCAACAAATTTGTCACATTTTTTACACAGTGTTTTTTTTTGGGATAAATGTATTAATAATGGACGTTTATTTTTGTCAATAACATGGATCATTTTCATTGAAGAAGAATGTATACGGAGCCGTGCTTAATTTTACCTATTCTTCTTCCTGTTATTTTGTCATTTGTAAATTCTCCCATTAAGAGGTTAGGATGGCAACCACTATATTAAATATCTTATCTCATTTATTTTTGATGTCTCACATGACATTTAACATGATTGATGAATGGCACATTTAATGCTTCTATCCAGGAGGCTAACACCATTTTGTCCTTATTTAACATTATTTTGTTTCTGTCAGTACGTTTCAAACAACTTTTACCAAACTCAATGTTATGTCAAGACTGATACATAACTCGTATAGATAAATACATGTGTTTTATTTTATTTTTTGCATATTGAGTGATAAATTATTTAAACGTGCATCTGCCTAAAGGCACAAAAATGCTGAGGGGTTCTAATTGGAACTTGTTATTTTAGGATTTGGTGAGTTATTCATGGAGAACAATCTGCTACTAGCTTTCACCTACCCTGAGGTGTTACAACAGCAATATTTCAGTTACACAGGCATAGAAATGAATCAATGATAACAAGAAAGCAATAACATGGTACAGACAGGTATGCAATGCGTCATTGGCTAAAAAATGTATATAAATGAAACAAAGTGACCAATGGCCTGTTGGAAGTCCCACTAAATATTAGCTCTGTGCTGAAGAGGAAATTCCAATGACAGCATATATTTACAATTGTAGAAATGTAATTGGTCCAGGCACACACTGGGCAGACCTGTCTAAATTATTATTATTGCTGTTGTATTTATTTATATACTGCATACCAGTAGGAATAGATCAACAAAAAGTGAAAATTTAACATTTTTCATGCTTTTATTTTTAAAATAATTCCTATACGCTATTCGTCCGAAGGATGTAATTCTGCAACCAATTTACCATAGTTGCAACATATTCTGGAACACATCTGTGTTTAGACACCGACAGGTCGTGTACAGGATATTATCATTATAATACAGGGTGATGACCATATAAAATGTTGGTATTAATAGCAACATATCATCTCTATTATCATTTTATGGTTTATGTAAATATTCACAATACGTTTCCTGCATAATCTGGAAGGAAGTTCTATTTTTCTCTGAAGAAAATGGTTTGCCGTTATTCAACACCAAAATTGTGACAACCCTCTTCTGAGAAGCACGTAATGACAAGTCTGCTTACAAAGCAGTCTGAAGCAACCAATGACCTTATAGCTGCCACTATGAGTGTTGACATCTCAGAAACCAGGATCCACCCACTTCTTGCACTGGTTTGTATTTTTCAGCGATGTACTTGTCAATACTGTGCTCATCCAACAAGGAAGAAACTGAACAATTCCAATTAGTTTCAATTCACTGTGCCTTCACTGGCCTGTAAATGCTTCAACCTTGAAGGAAATTCAAGACACACTTGTCAATCTATAAAATTTCAAGCAGGAGGAGAAAGATAAACAGTTTAAAAAGCACAATGCATTCACATGGCTTTCCCTCCATCAAGCAGTCGTCCAGAAGGATGTCTTGTTCTCACTCTGGGCAATGGTGCGATCTCAAATGACGGTTATACTGCTTTTTCCCTCTCTCTCCTTAAAGAGGTTTTGCTGGACCAGACTGACAATCGAGATCACCCCTTTTCAAGCAACAGCACACCACAAAGATGATGCCACTGCTACTTTAGGATATTTGTGGATGGACCACAAGCAGAGATTGCTAAAATATTCCCAGACCAGGAGATGAGCATTTTGAAGGCATTGAACAAAGGGCTTAACCCAAAGTAAATCCATATC
The DNA here is from genome assembly GCA_025775065.1 of Hiodon alosoides. Classification (NCBI taxonomy): domain Eukaryota; kingdom Metazoa; phylum Chordata; class Actinopteri; order Hiodontiformes; family Hiodontidae; genus Hiodon; species Hiodon alosoides. The sequence continues at coordinate 39,472 of JAOYSI010020884.1, read as the reverse complement.
CAGAAAGAACAGTTAGAGGAAAATTGACAAGAACACCTCGTAGAAGAAGTCTCACTGAAGCCATTCCTCAGCTAGATGACCAGTCGGTCATAGTTGTTTAACTATAGATTTTAAAATTGATTTTGAATAGCCACAGGGTTCACAGTCTGCAGGAGATGCATACAAAGTCCTCTCAGATCACGAGGACCAGTGCCCAGACTTTGCTGATGCTGCCGTGAGCACAGAGAGAAGAAGAATGAGCACAGTTTAACTTTAACAGCTCATCCTTTCTGAGAGCAGACTGGTTTCTGGTAGTGTGCGGAGCATAACAGCAGCTGCAACGGGCTGATTTAACTGGGATGCTGAGCGTAAGGAGTGACAGAGTGGGATATAATGTACCGATCACTGCACAGCTATATTTTTGACATTGTGAGCAGTACTGTAAGATAGTGTAACTGGCGCAGCCACTGTACAGTGAATGACTTGAAAATCATTAGTGATGTCAATAATTTATACTAATTTATACTAATTATGATGATTTACACTAATCTGTGCTGTGTCTGAAGTGGTTGAGTGACTGCTGTTTGATTTCTGGATTGAACTATGGGCCTAAAAATAAACAAACTCATTACACAACATCATTGTGACTCTTAGATATTGCACTCCGAGGGAAACACTGGACTTGCTAGCCATGCAAGTGGTAGTTTAGATGAGGCAAAGAAGTAAGGCACAAAATGCTGGTGGTTAATCATGCCTAGAAAGACATTAATGGTTTGACACCACCAGGTTCTACAGTGTGCATCTGACTGATGCTATCAACTTTGCTTGGGTCACAGAAAAACTCCAAATTCATCAACAATTTGTCTAAAAAACGTATCAGACCTCTAAAGAAACCAATACTTTTGGGGACTTTTTTCAGGTTAGGTGTGTGAAGGTCATCATAGTAACACAAAAGACTGAAAACATTTTGGTCAACAAAGATTTGTGTTGTCATTCTCAGGAAACTGCATGGACCGTTGCAAAATCCCTGAGAAAGACTATTATATTTATAAAGCCCTATAGGTGTTGTGAAGGCAGAATGATTTGTCATCCTTAGAAATCAGCATATCATTAGCCATTTTAGAAATTCACTTACAAAAACTCATATAGGCAGGAGGGAGAAAAAAACGTTTTCAATTTTGATTCAACAGTCCCCGACTGTGATCAACACATCTAAAAGTAGGCAATGATGAACCACGCTCCACTGCACACTCGCCGATTGCCATCAGAAGCTGATCTGTTATCAAGCATGTAGTGAAGGACCAAGGCACGCAATGTGTTGCTTTCCCTTTTTTAATACGCTGTACAAAGGACACGCATCATAGTATGTTTTAAAGGGATACTGTTACTGGTTTACACATGGAGTCTTGAAAAAGTGTAATATATTAGTAATATTCATTTTGCTTGGCATGGGATGTTTAAGTGTTGCTGGGCCCAACATTTTTAAATGCCCTGCAAATGCACAGACGCAGTTGCATAATTTGTCCAACAGAGGTCTGCATATAATTATCTACATACAACTAACTGGTAGCTATAACTGTGATGAAAGCCATCAACAGGAATGTGATTTTTAACTCTGTTACAATATATCAATATATCATGGATCAATACATTGTGAATATGACTTAGCGCACTACCATAGTATTATGATTACAGTTTGAAAAGAAAGAAATTAAAGCATAGGGTCCGCATAGGGTTCCTTGCCTCAAGGCAACTATAATAAAGTTTTGGAATCATAATCGGTTGATTTATTGCTATTCTCTTCATGTGCAATTAATAGATAAGTATGAACATGCAAATATTTCACTTTATTAGACTTTTTAGACTTTATTAGACTAGCAATCTCCTGCTTTAAAGCACAGCTCAGAGAGGAGAAACATACCGATTAGCTTGTTCAAATTGCTATCATATAGCTAAATGGCACCGATTTCAGCACATCCATTCCCTGCGGCTCAGAAACAAACAGCACTTCAATAGAAACAATGTACTCAGAGTAATGTGGCATGCGCTAAGTGTCCACCATGCCTGATATTCACGACAATGGTTATCCAGACTTTTCTCATTGACTTGACATAGGCATTGCATAGTACAACTTATACTCATTTATTTGTGTTGTGATTATTCTTACCAAATAAATCTGTTACAGAACACTTTATGAAGGAAACAGAATTATTCCCTTTTATACACTATGTCATAGTGACATGCATGCAGCCATTTAATAATTTATAATGTTGTACATATAAACAGTTTTGCCTTAATGAGAGTAACGTTTTCATTTCTCTCAGGGCTGCTGTGTACCATGAGATAATTAAAACCGCATTTTCGATTGCTTTGTGTAGCATGCTGTGAAAACGGATACAAACAACCGTGTTTCAGAAAGAAAAAAAAAGAAAAGAAATGGGAGAGTAGAATGTTTCCCATTTCATGTCTGGCGCAGGAGCCCGTTAATTAGAGCTTCTCATATATCTGTGATTCTTGGCTTTCCTTAACCTTCGCTGAGGGACGCCGGACCCCCAGTGACCTTGCAGAGAGCGCAGAGCGCCGTCTCTGGAGACTGTCATCCTAATTGTTCCCCAGATCCATTGCTCAGCAACGTGCAAGCAGTTTCTGCAATGGGCGTGCCCGTCTTCCAATATCTTAATTTCTGCATACATAACGTGTAAGGGTTATTCGTTCCTATTATCCCTTAACTATACGATCAGTCTCTTCTACGCCAAAGCAAAGAAGCACGTAGCCAAAACTGCATTATATGCCTAATGTGAATCTTAGGGTGCGCTTGCCTCTGGATTAATCCTTTGTTGCAAAAGAAACATCTGTACATGTAATGTGCAATCCTCCTTGAAATTGTAATTGCTTTATGCCGTTCAATTCAAATCATAAATTTTATTATTCATGTTGCTGTCAGGGTGTTTGCAAGGACTCCAGTGTGATGTCACATATGAGAACAACCGCCTAATTGTATTAAACGTAACTGTGTTCACATTAGCATTGCTTATTTTCCTTTCTTTGTTGTGATTATTCTTACCATATCTGCAACAGAGCACCATACCGAGGAAACCGAGTATCTCCCTTTTTCTTTCATGCACTGTGCTGTGGTGATGTCCTTAATTGTGTTTACTGGACTGAAAAACTGCATGTTTAATTAGCAGATATATTAAGAAGCGATTGCTAGTCAATCATTTATAATTTTCCATAGTGGAACACACAATTTTAAAGAAATGAACCCCACCCCCACTCAAGTTAAGCTAATTTCAAACAATATTCTCATCTTAGCTTTAGTAGTAAGGACTTTAATAATATAATGCTTTAATAATATTAAATAACTCAATTCAAAACTATAAATCTACAATTAATCTGACATAGTTCATGTGTGGCAAGGATGGAGGCACACACAAGGTTAGGGGGCCGAAATGCGGTTTATTAACTGTTCACTGGCGTGGTAGGTGGAAAGAGAGCTCTGAGAAAGATATTCTGGAGGAAATGCTCTGTACTGTAGAAATATAACACTATGTTTCCTGAAGGGTTTTATTGCCCCTTCACCTTTTGATAAAGTCTCCCTGTTCCCGTGCCTTTAAAGACAACCCTTCCCAGAGGGGAGGGTAGAAGCCAGACCCCTAAATAAATGGCCTCTCTGGGTGCCCGGCCTATTTACCCCCCTCAATTAAGTTATTCCCTGCTATGACTACACGTTGATGCCTTTTTAAATGTAGTATTAATTGGTGTCTTGTCTACATAGTGTCCTGACTTTGGCAGACATGAAAAGCACCATATAAAGTAATTAATGTCATCTTAATTTAAATATATATATATATATATATATATATATAGAGAGAGAGAGAGAGAGAGAGAGAGAGAGAGAGAGAGAGAGAGAGAGAGAGAGAGAGAGAGAGAGATCATTCAGAGCCCATTGCTTAACATAATTACTAAACCTGGTCACCTCCAAAATCTGTGTCCCCATTTGTGGAAATTTTCATCAGGTTTCACATTAGGAGGCAAACTAAGAAAATGGCGGAGACATAAAAATGTAAACAGAGGACAAGAAACCTAAAAATGACCTCTCTTGGGAAGTTTGTTCAAAACCTCTAAGTAAGAAAAATAGCAATCTCCTCAAGAACAGTTACATCAGTGTCACATTGTCTATTGTTCTGCAACCGTCCTGTAAAATCCATTTGTCCTGTATGTAAATTGTCGACCCACCCTGTTTGTCTTTGATGCTGACCTATAAGAAAGCCGTGTCTGCCTGCGTGCATCAGAGAACTAGGTGCTCTGCTGTAACCATCTCTCCATTCCGGAATGTGTTGTATGTCTTGTATGTTTGTAATCTGAAGCTTTCCTCCTAAACAGAGTGAAGACCTTTTTTCTTCAATAGCAGGGTAGCCAGGGGGCCAGACTAGCCTCCAGGGCATGGTGCGGGGTTGTGCTTGATGAGGTTCAGATGTATAGGGCGGAGGACTCCTAGGCGGTCTGCTGCTCCTTCAGGGTGGTCTCAGTGGTCCTCCTCGTCTGTGTTTGTGGGTTAAGAAAAGCAAAATGAGTCAATAGGGAGCTCACCACAGCTCAGTCAGATCTCCCTTCTGAGCCCTCGTGTCTTGGCTTTATGGCGACTGTCCCTGCCCAGAGTGGGGACCATTGTGTGTCTCATCACAAGTTGCCAGCTGTGGCCCATTAGGAGCCCATCGTCCCTTATTACAAGTACTCAGGCTGCCGTTATTTTTGTTGTTCCGGTTACTGCCAGAGGGGGCGCTGGAGTGATGCTGAGGTTGGTGTAGAAGCCATGCAAACACACTTGGTTCATGACTGTCGGTGGTGCAAACTTGTATGGTTAGCAAACGTTGGCACAGATTAGGCTTACTAACCCCAGCTATTAAGCTAATTATTATTGTTTTTAATAATTATTATTTTGTGTTAAAATCAGTCTCATAATCTTAAGTTATTCTGTCTTTGCAAGTAGATTATAGAATTGCACAATAAATCTACCGGCAGCAAAATGGCAAATTATGTATGCAGTCAAAAAAATGTCTATGCCATAACGGAACGCTCCGGCACATCTGTTTCATAACTCAGTGATCTGCTCAGAAACACATGGGGCACATTGTAAAGACCTCAGAATCTACTACGTGTTCACACCGTCCCGTTGATCTGACAGTTTGATTAACGTTATCTGTAATGTTAAGAGTGCTCTGTTAAAAGTGGTTGAATAGGCTTTCTTACATCAAGTTGTGCTTTCCCCCAGAGTCTGACAACGGATTCCATGTGACTAAGGTGTGGAGAGGTGTTAATAAATCTTGAACTTGATCCTGGACTTTGACAAGCCAGTCAATTTCCTTGGCTGCGTTCTTGATTCTTAGGGGTTTTCTGGTTGGGTGGTTTAATGGCCTGGGTATTTGGAGGGCAGAGTAATCAAACCAGTCTTATCTCCTATTGACTGTTTCCTCTCTGAGGCAGCACCCTTGACCCAATGACAGTAAATGTCCTTGTGGTTGCTTGTTTATGGCCTGGCAATTACATCCACAGTGTGTGTGCTGCAATTGTGTGGGCTGTATATTAATACACCTAAATATTTAATGCATTCCAGTTACAAGACAATTGGTATTAGTTCCTGAGGGTCATTTCCTGAAATATATATTCCTCTCTGTGTGCAGGCACGCTGCTAATTCATGCTTTTGTTGAACAAAGGTGACCGAGAGGGATTCGAATGGACGCGTTTTATACTGAATAATGATGCCTCTCAGTTTCTTCAGAGTTTATTATTTTCCTTTTCTAATGCAGCAACGTGCGTTACAATGACCTCTATCAACGGACAACCCCTCAGACTGTCATATGATACTTCCTCAGTGAACAAACAATGATCAGATCAGCACAAACCCAGACGCTTACTTAACATTGTCAGAGAGTTTATAGCAACATCAAAAAACATTTAATTTTTATTTCCAGTCAATGGCTTTTACAAAGAGGTGGCATTTGAGTGAATTTCTTAGTTAATTTAGGGGAGTTCCTTCCTATGTTCTCATGCATTTTATCGTATTTGGCCAGTGTGTCAATATAAAACAGGGATCTAAAGTTTATTTTAAAATGCTCAGATGACTTAATTCTCCAAGCCTTTTAGAAAACTAAAGTTATGTTTCCATACATTTTTCAGCTTAGAAATGGAAAAGAAGAATAAGAAATGGCGAACATATACGTGATGGGCTATATAACTGGTCAGGTTGTGGAATATTATGTTTGTTTGTTGGATCTCCATTTCTGGTCTAGGTTATACAGTGGTGAAGGAGCCATTAGCAAGCAGGCAGTATGAATTTATATTACATAAATGGAGTTTGTCTATTGCAAGCTTGTTTAATGAGTTCAGTTTTTAAATATGCCAAGTCATGTTTTCATGATTATTGTTAAACAATTCCTAACTATTTCATCGTAACACGCTTTTGTTATCAAGATTTTAACTTACAGAGCGCAAAGTTCATTACACAATGGATATGGATCATTTATTCTTGGGTTATGCATGTGTAACGTATGCTATTCAACCCCTTGGTCGGTCCCCGGGCTTCCACCTGCCTGAGCCGGGAATCAAACTCGGGTTGTCAAAACAGACAAGAGAGATGATTAGCCCGTTGAGCCAAAGACCTAAGTCCTTGGACCTAAGAACTAATCACTCTGTTGAGGAGCGCATTTGGGGATTGCAGTCACTGTTCACAACGAGCCCCGCTACACTTGTTCAGATAAACCGACAGACAGACTAACTGACCGACTGGACTGTCTACACATTTTATTTTTTTTTATTAAGTTAACTAGGTTTAATAGGTTAGTTGAATAATTGTTAATTTTATAGGCTGTGAGAGTTTTGTGTTCATGCGTTTGCTATGCAGGAGTCTTTAGTGCAGAAGTCTGCTCATTTAGATCTCAGCAAGTTTATTTGTTTTTTCTATGAAAATTAATCTAAAAGATAATGTTCTAGCTAAATTAACTCTCAACCCATAATGAATTTCAGGAGGTTTAAAATAATAAGCCTATAATAGGCACTATCAAGAACTGCAGTGAATAGGCATCAATTTCCGTAATGGATAAGCCAAAGACAGCACTCTCTCTAATTTTTACATTTAAAAAAAAAATATTTGTAACGGCATTCTACAAAGTTGTTACTAATAACATAAATATTCATAGAGTGGAAATAACACGATTAAGGTGGATTATTTCTTTTTCATCAATGTAGCCCATGAAAACTGGGTTATATCATGCCATTAGAATATGATGTAAAAAACAAGCAATGTCACATGACAATCACAGATAAATTTTTTTCCAATCTGATTGACTGCCGACAACTCATTGGAGAATTGCATAAATGCGTTCCGTTCCAAGAATGCGAACCAGCAGTGGGGTAGTGGATAAAGGTGCAATACTGTGTGCAAAAGTCACCAATCAAACATCACGTTTTGTAGTCGAGTTTACAGTCGTGTCTTAATTGCCCTTTCTATTGGTCAAATGGCCACATGTGAAATCAGATCTTCCTTTCACAGTCCTCGCATCTTAGCTTTGCCTTGCACACAGCAGCCACAAGCATGCACCACTGGTAGTGAATTGGAGGGGAATTTATTGGGGGATGAATGGCTTCACTTGACGGTTCACAGCACACTCCGGCACTTTGCCAGGGAGAGCTATGCAATTTAAGTCTGGCAACGTGTCCATACCATGACCCAGCCATCATTATAATCCTCGAGCCGCCCGACCACCATCACACGGCCTTGCTCGGTTGAGACGGCAGCGTTTCACTTTAAATCCACCGAGGTGTCGATCCCGAGCATTCAGAGCTGCTGTTGCTTTAAGTCTTGTATAATTAACAGAACACCACCTGAAACCTCTCTCGTAGATTGAATGCGCCCAGTGTAATATTCACTTAGAATAACCGCTCGAAAAGCTTATCCCCACAGCACACTACCCACTGGCCACTACAAACGTATAAATACATACGGGATTTTCTGCATTACAACCGATTAACTGTAAACTAGATCAATGTTACGGATGAGAATGTAGGCCAGTCTGTGAATAACTCAGTCACTTTGCGTTTAAAAAAACACACCAATTGGCAGTGACATTGTCTTACGTACCAGTTTGGGCCCTAATTGATTTTACGATGTCTACAATGTTTATATCAAGCAGATTGTTTTTTCCAAGAAAGTGAATAACGACAGGAGCAATATGGCCCTGTAATAAATTCCACCAACAAAGCAAAGTTTTGGATGGTTGTTCTTGGACTCCCATCTACTTTAGGAGTGGAGCTCATTACTGTGTAATGTCTGCCTGTAATTTGAATATTTAATATCAGAAAAAACTGGTCTTTAGCTGCTTTCATATTTCAGGCTGTGTATATCAGAAATCCCATTCTGAGAGACGAGATTACTATTGCAGTAGAGAAGGAAATCAATAGCAATTTAGCTTTCTTCATATTTTATCACTAAATTCAACTGACGCGAAAGGATTTAAAACTGTACATGTCAACCAATTTCTTTCAAGCAATTTATTTGGCAAGTGTCAGGAATTTAAAATGCATTGATATTGTTTTGAATTCACACTTCTATATTGTAGAACAAGTTATTAATCTTTCTCTGTCAATCCAGACATACATTTTCTGAAACCGCATATCCAATTCTGGGTCGCTGAGTGCCGGAGCCTAACCTGGCAGGCATTAGGCTGGCGTCAGGGAGAACCCGGGAATTGAGACCTGTCCATCACAGATCCCTATCAATATAATATAAAATTCAGATTGTTTTGCATTTGATAGAACTTGGTATGTATTAATAAATAAACATCGGCATGTAATTGCCGATCTTGCTTTGTGTGGCTTTCTTCCGGAGCCAGCTGCATAAAACTATCTTTGACTCGCAAAGTCTTTGACTATTATGTCCACGAGAGGAGAGGAAAGCAAAAATGGTCATTCCGGAAGGCCGTAATTTTGGTAATTAAGCTCCTCGTGCAGTCTCCTGACAGGCTGAAGTTCAGATAAAAGCAAATAAAACGCTGCAGAGTTTAAATCCCAACATGTCCAAACAACTGTGATAAAATAAAGAAGGCAGATTAAATAGCTGTGCACTTTAACAGCGACAAAGAGAACACAATATGTTCCCTTCACTCGTTTACACCTCAGCAAGTTTCAATTACCTCTCACGTTAATGAATTGCAATTTCCACCACAATTACACCCTTGACCCACATCCTTCAACAACAGCAACATGAGTAGTTTCCTACTCCAAATCCCGATATTTTAGTCATGTAAATAGAGCTGTACCTGTACTGGGTCAATTAGCAGAAATTCTTCTTGATTCCATCGATTTAAAAACTTGCACATATAAAATATTGATATTCTTATAGCTAGCAAGCGCACAGGTCACACAACATTTTATAACGTGTAGGGAAAAATTAGGAAGGAGACACCCTGCACCCAGGGTTGTGTTACAAAGGTCAGAAATTGATTACCTGGCTTTAAAAAAAAATTCATTCAACACTTCAGATTTGGCCTTTTTGTATTTATGTGATCTCTAGAGTGTTACTAGCAATACAGTTCCAATGCCTAACAAAGCAGAAGTCCGGGACACCCTTGAAAATACCATTAATAGTTAATAGCTGTTCGTTAATAGCCTCTCAGTATCGGGCATTCATTTGAGTTTCTAATGAATTATTAGAACCCCCCCAAAAAAAAAAAATCTGAATACCAACAAGAAATACTCTGGCAGGGTCGAATCTTTGCACCAACATTAATCTTCAACATTTGTTCAAGTAAGTTCCTTCTGATAGGAGAAGGACATGATGATTTCGACAAAGAAAGCTGGGCATGGCATAAATGAAAGGTTAATACTGTTTCAAGGGCATAGAAAAATAATACACCCGCGGAATAAACTTAAACTCGATCCTTGGCAAAACGTATATACCCGTGTCCATTAAGGGGAATGTTAAAACCACGTCCGAAGCCATTTGGATTCCTGTGCTCACGGGGAGTTCGTTTTCATACTTAAATTCTAAAAGCGTGATAAAAAACTGGGACATTGTAGAAATGGTAAATCTGTACCGGAATCTATTTCCCCCTGAACCAGTAACAGGCAGAGATAATAAAAAAATCCCCGTGAATGTCTGGTTGAATCTTTTCAAAGATTTAGGAATGGCATCACCAATCTTGGAAAAAAAAAACCCAAAGACGATCTTCCTCTGCATTGGAAGTTGTGTACATTTTTAAACGACAGCTATTCCACCCGAGCACTGACAATAGCACTAGCGACTGTCTTAGCATGACTTCTCCCGTATTCAGTTGGCGTGAAAATGATACACAAACGTGACGTGTTTTCTTACTCGTGAAAATGAGATGAAAAAAAGGCCAAAAGTTCTACATTGCCATTGCCCATGTTGTAAAGCTCAAACTATGTGTGATGAAGAAAGTGATACTCCCTACCCTCCGTGTGCACCCTGAGGTCCTTCAAGCCCCTGATTTCTGTATTGGAACATTATGTCATAAGAAGGCCAATACAATCATACAGTGGACCCTCGAGATCTGCAAGGGATATATTGCAATACCGCTGTGAAGCGGTATTTCACAATGTGAAAAAATGTATCACCGTATACCTGAAAAATTTTAATTTCCGCTTCTGACCTATTCTCTAAAGCTGCTGAAGATAGTTACTGAGTACTCGAAGTGATTCAATCTCGCACACCGGCCTTCACAGTGCAAATAGTTGAAACCTCAAATTTTTAATCCACGAAATCACAAAGACGCAACATCACTAAGACGAAGGAGATGGTGATGGACTTCCAGAGGACAAGGGCCCCCTCGATCCCTGTCCACATCCAGGGGATGGATGTTGAGATGGCCCTGTATAAGAAGGGACAGAGCAGGCTTTACTTCCTGAGGCGGCTCCGGTCCTTTGATGTGTGCAGCTCACTACTGCACACTTTCTACCAGTCTGTAGTCACGAGTGCCATTTTATATGCTGTGGTGTGCTGGGGCGCCAGCATCAAGGCGGGGGACGCTTACCGGATCAATAAACTGATCAGGAAGGCCAGCTCTGTGCTGGTACCCTGGAGGAGGTGGCAGAGGCAAGGGCACTGTCCAAACTGCGGGCCATTGTGGACAATGCCTCCCACCCCCTCCATGACATGGTGGAGCTCCTTTAGCGCTAGACTGATCATCCCAAGGTGTCGGAAAGAGCGCTATTGGAAGTCCTTCTGCCATCAGCCATCAGACTTCACTATGCTGCACTGTGAGCCAGAACACTGGTCTCTACTAGCCAGAAATAATTAAACTGCTCTGCACTCTGTTTTTGCACTGTTCATTTGCACTTCTACCTAACAACTGTCCTGTATGCACATACTACTTGTTACATGATTCATTTATTTATATGCTTTTTTAAAAATTTGGTCATTTCTGCTGTAGCATCGTAATTTCTCCATGGGGGATAAACAAAGTACCTACTACCTACTAAATGTCACGATCATACAGCATACGTAATACTGCTAGAATTGTGTGCTTGGTTAACCTTTTTGTTTATGGTGCTCTAGGACGTGAGTAATATGTACTCACATTGTATTTGAGGTTGTATGCATTGTAGGCTACACGTTGGAATTATTGTTAATATAAACAGCATCTCTCACAATATAAACTAAACTATCCACAAGGAACACCCAACTGTCTTACTGTGTGTTCAAGTCAAGCTGTTCAATTAAACACACATATTACACATTTAAGACAGCTAAATAGATTTTTGCAAAACGGTCAGTATTGAGTTGCTGAAGGGTTTCCGACAGGGCCATTTAAACGTCGTGCTGAGGACAGCCCCCTCTGTCTGACAATCAGACCAAAACCCCCATCAGGCATGTGCTCTCAGCCAATCATCAGAGTTTATTTGTCACATCTTTCCCAGATTACACCTCACAGCCTCTTCAGGCAGGAAGAGGATGCAAAGCTCTAAGACAGAACATCACCTAGGCAACATGTAATAATTCATACCCAATTCAGGTGGTGCGCACAGTACCAAATGCAGCAAGCACCACTATTTCCATAGTACATTTGAGAGGGTTAATTTGGAAGAGGGTCCTCTTTCATTTTTTTAAATGTGGCTAATGCCTTTGGGGAATATTTATAGCTATTTAATAACATCATTACATTCCTAAGAATAAGGTGAAGGTTCCGGTCCTCATTACGTGTATGGATAATTGAAAATGTCTGTGTTACATTTACTTAAATAGCAAAACAGAATAATAGCAAAACTATATTTATATCTAATGAAATGTGTTTAGTGGTAGTTTTGCTACATAGAAGCCTAGTTGATTTACAATATACAGGCCCTTTTAAGAGAGTTGCTGAAATAAACAGAGGGTAACACATTGTCACAAGGCACTGGACACAGGTAAATTCAGTTGCAGTGCTGAGAGGGAAGGTCAGACAGATATGGGCCGGGTACCGGCAGGATAGGGTAATCGAGGCACGGCAAAGACGTTGTCGTGGTCACAAGCAAGGGTCAGGCGATCAGGCAAACAGAGTAATAAGGGAAAGTCCAAAGTCATGGTCAGGTGAGGAATTCAGGGAACACGGCAGCACTAAAACACAGGGTATACTGCTCAGACAGATGTAGCAGTGAAGCTGACAAAACTTCACAATGACCGTGGATTAGTGAGGGGTTTATATGTGGAACAGAAAACCAAGTTGTGAGGTGCAGGGTGAATGAGAGAAGAGGGTGATTGAACAAGTTCACACAGGTTTCAGGAATGTTAACTGAATGATGGGATGACAGGAGCTGGAAGACGTGACTGATAAGGAAGGGTGATGGCGAACTGTGACACGCATACTGTTTGTGCATTATTCAGATACACCATTAGCTTGAAAACCAAAAGAAATGTCTGGGGACATTTTAAAAGGAAGAAAGTTTATTGTTTTGTCAATGCCAAGCATTATTCTACATAGATAGCAAACACACGAATCAATGACTGAATGTAGGGGGCAGACAGGTGACAATCCGGAATTCCTTAATTGAGCAAGATTTTTATTCGATACAGTGTCTGTGAGTTATAAACTGAACTCTCAAATACATTTACACTAGCAAACTAGTAAGTGATATTTTGAAACGACCGCTCGGATGCTTATGTACATAATGCAACTGGAAAAAAAGACGGAACACAAGACAATGACAAAGCAAGGGTAAAGGAGGTCTATTCTATATCAAATTAAAATACCAGTACCAGTACCAGTTCTTGGCGATGCCTTAAACAATCGGAAAGCCTATGTTGCATAACTCTTTCTGAACCGAAAACCATTCCGCTGACCGGTGCCTCCCCTCTCCAAATTTTTAAGAGCATGTCTGTCGGTCTCCTGCCCTGCAATGGACAGGCGTCTTGCCCAGGGTGTACCCTGCCTTTCGCCCTGTGTCTGCCGGGTTAGGTCTTGCGCAACCCCGGATCTGAACTGGATTGTAGGCTACACGTTGTATGTTATGGAGTATGAATAAATTAATTTTAAAATTCTAAAAATGTCCCTTCTACAGGGTTTAGGAAAATGCATAGAGCACATATGCCCAATAGAAAAGGTTGAGTTAGTGTCTAACTTAGGTGGGACTGAAACCCCTTGTCATAACAAGCCTTTGTATGTACCTAGCTACCAACTGATCCCCTATAGCCTTCCCATTTCTGAGGCCAACACAGAACATAAAGCTTCTATACTCAGAACACAGAGAACATACAACGCTGGAAAAAAAAAATTTAATTTATGTTTTTAATAAATTGCCTAAATTGTGCCGTATTCTTTGATTAACTAGTCAACAGCTACATTCTACCATAAACCACATTCTTAGGATTTTTGCGATTTTTGTACCCCTACACAGAATGTGGACGTTACTTGAGTGTTTTGTAACTATTTTGAAGCTCATTTTCCCAGAATTGGTTGAATATAATGAATTTTATTAATATATAATATGCATTTTATTACCAAATTAAAGTCATTTTAATTTTTCCCTATCTAAGCTGATTCAAAGACATCACTGTTTAAAATCACAGCTAAAAAACAAAAAAAACAAATTCCTTAGGAGCCAAAAATTTAACAACAAAAAAACGATTTTACAGACATAAATAATTTTAATTCTGGTGCTTCATTTTGGTCCTTTCTTGAGGGGGTGTGGGGGTGGAAGCAACGTGCTTACATTTGATTCTCACTAATTTTGATAAACGGGGACAATTGTTTTACTTGAAATTACACTCCTTCAAGGCACAAACACAAGAGTAAACAGTGGGCTAGTTGCTGGCGAGTAGATAACAAACATCAAAGGTCAGTCAAAAACCCCTTTTCTACAGTTCGCTTCCAAAAGAAAAATTAGCTGGACAGATGTGCCAGGAATTCAGTGATTTGTTTATGTATTTGTGTTTTACTTTAGTATGTATGAGAGGGTCCTGGTTTTTGTATTTGTTTATGAATTTGTTTATGTATTTGTTTATGTATTTGTTTTTGTATTTGTTTTTGTATTTTTGTTTTACTTTAGTGTGTATGAGAGGCTCCTGCTTTCATTTTATCTCGTTTAGCTCTGTATTAAAAAATAATAATTTGGTCTCCTAATTATTGCTAATATAGTTCAAACAATATTAAATTGTAACAAATTTGTCCAATAGAACTTTGATCAGGTCAGGTGGTGTCTTTTTTTCCATTATTTTAATTCCGTAAAATGTAAGCAGACTGTTTGCTTACGGCCATATTAAGATCAGCGGCGCTCTTAAAGACAAGCAGGACCATTTACGCCTCTCCAACCCACATGACTGTGTTACCTTTGGGTACATCCGTTATCTCACAATTCAGTTTATCCAGCCGCCCATCCAGTATAAACAGAGAGTCGTATGAGGGGGTCATCAGGTACTGCCCGAACAGACCACTGTCCACAATCACGCGATTCTTCCCGTTCCAGAGCCAATCTGCTTCTTTCATCGGCTCCTTAAGACTTTTGATCATCTTGACGTTACCAGTGGCTAACTCGACATACAGGACGTCAGTCTGGACCGTCGAGCTTACAAAGACATTGTACTGGTGGACCTCGGTGAAGGATCGCTGGAAGGCCACGTCAGAGATGTGCAGATTAGTGTGAATGTCAAAGGCCCACAGGATCTCCCCTCGCACCGTGATGGACTGAACCCTCATCAAGCCCTCTTCGTCGTCAACACTGACAAGATAGTGTCCGTCCGGGGACACATGTGGGATTCCGGTGACATCTCCGTTGTATCCGATGACGGAATCTGTGACGCTGTCTACTATGAGTTGTGGTTTGGCGACCCCAGTCGCATCATGCCTGCAGTTAACGAAGTAGTAGCCACCCAGGTGAGTGTAGGCCAGGGACCTCGGTGTGCAGTCGTAGTCTTGTAGGCTGATCTTCTTCACGGTAGACATTGTTTCAAGGTCAATTTTGTAAAGTGCGGGTTCATTATCATGAAGGACGAATCCAAACCTGTCGAGAAAAGGAAAAACAGTTTTTGCGTTAGCGTGAGCGATCGGTGTCTCCTCTACACACTCATTCAGATCCATTATAAATATTTAAGTCCAGCACAGATTATAGGAGTCACACAGTCATTGTTGAGATTGATGATTCCAATACTTAGGATCTTTTATATAAAACCCTCAATAAAGCAATCAGAAAAGGCGCCTCACTTTTATTTAAGGATCTCAGATTTAAAGGCTGTGAATCTTGTTAAAGGCAGAATGATCATTTTCAAGGCTGTCAATCCTCTGCAGTTTGTCTGCATTTGCTTCACACCTGGTTGATTAAAACTAAAAGAAAATCGACCACCAAACTAAGTATTATAAATCAAATGAGAACCACTCATATTTGTGCTATATCATTTGGGTGATATCTAAAACGGTCCTTTAAGATGGATAAAATATAGTCGCTATTATTCTTTAATCTACTCTGCGATATTTCTGCTCTGATCATTTTTGACTGATTTCATTTTTTTCCATTAGTGTACTTCATCCAATTTTCAATCCTTGGACTAAATCAAATCAAACTGGAATTGCTGCCCCACAAAAACGAAGTGCATTATACACACACTTGAGGAAATTCTCTAAAACACTATCCTGAGTGTAGGGCCCCTTGAATAAAAAACCCGAAAAGTGAAATGATATGCTTCCTAGCAGGTAATGCAGAATGAATGTGCAAACAAAGTCCTTTATTATAATTAATGTTCTCGCTACAGCCACCAGCTGTACATTTCTGAGTTGAGGAGTGTATACAGACAACCCCTGAGAGGAAAATCAATGTAATAATACATTATCCCTTCATCAGATATTTCACTGTATAGAAATTTCTACATTTAAAAAAATATACTTAAATTGATGTCAGTTTGTACATTACTACTGAAATACTCTGCAGACTCATGAAAATAAAATTCTAAGTCTCAATATGGTATACTCTAACTTTGCACAATGCTGTGTATTGTGTGTAGAAATGCTTCCAGCAATATCTACTTGTAGAATCAGAAATATAGCCTTCTGATGATCAAACCTATGGGGAAATGGTGAGATCAAACACAAACTAGGTGTAATATATCTAGTAAGGTGGAAGCTACACATTTGAAGGCCAGAAAATGTCATTTTAAATCTTGCAGTCAGTTTGGCAGATTTGTGGCAGTCGATGCATTTGTGGTGGGCCGCCAGTGTAATGAGTTGGCCTACGCCCCACATTTAACATCCATACTTGTCAGCTATTAAATAACACCTGTAACCCTGCGCTCGCAAAACGCAATGCGAAATCCATCCATCGCACACGCACGAGTGTCGCTGTCCAGAGACTCTGTCGGCGTCCCGCGGCAGAGCGGCGGGCTTGGCGCCAGGCGGGTTCGGGAACGCTGGACTTCAGCATGGCCTCCTCACTCACTCACCTGACGTGATTGATGATGAGGGTGGTGGGTGGAATGAAGAAATCATCCACTTTATCAAACTGTCTCCCGACTGGCTGGGTGTGGATGGTGTGGTGGGCTGTACTCCCGCTGGCCTGACTGATTACCTAAACAGGGGAGAAGGAATTACAGACGGTTGGACGGTTGACGTGCGGCGTCAGTGGTAATTGTGGGATTGTCGGCGGAAACCCTCTTTGGAGCACGGCTTCAATGCATGTTCAATGTCCTAACTCATTGCTGATGTCAAGGAAAATAACAAATGGATGCGAAGCAAATCAAATCAGATCACATGGAAAACGGACAAGGACACATGGTCCTCAGATCGAATGAAGAAATTAGTTAAAGGAGGATATATTCTTTATTCGTGAAAGACTTCAAGCATACTGGTGTGTAGAACAATATTCTGCCTACTGGTGTATAGCATGATTACCTGAAGAGTGGGCTTAGATTTCTCCATGTCTCCCCAGCTCAGAACCCACACCTGATCATGGGACTTGTCATAGTGGAGTTTCACAGGTACTGGATCAGTGCTTACAACCTGCAAAGCCAGAAAGCACAAAATGATATATTATGCATTTTATCATTTATAATTTCCACATTTAAGATAACGTTGTGAAATTCTATTTGACCTTGGCATATTAAGTTTGATGAGTATGGTTAATTGGTATTGGCCTTGAGTGAAATATAATAAGCATTTATATATTTATATATGAGATTTGAGATTCAACTAACCTCCACATTTCAACATGTTAAAAACCAAAACAGAAATTTGCTCAGACTGATATCTGGAATATACATTGTTCACACTGGATTGTGCACATTGTAAGACACCAGCCATGCTTGGCTTTTAGACTAAAATGGGAACACAGACGTACTCAGATGTAATGTTGTTTGTTTTAACTTTGATTTTAATGTGAGAAATTGATCAGAGTGTATTTCAAAATTCCACACGACTCTTTTTTCCTTTTATATCGTCACTGAAAAACAAATACAGCTATTTAAGCCATATTAAGTCACAATTAAACTTGATCAATAAAGTAACGGATTTGTTGCTAAAATGTTGATGACAGCACATTTAAACGATCCTCAGGATAAAGCGCTTGATCTAGGTAATGAAATCTACTTTGATTATAACTTCTCAGAAACAAACAGCGTTTCCTTTAATTTGGATTTTCTGAAATCAGCTCATTTATACGCTTCAGATGGAAATGATGACAGCAACTGTACAACAGTGAAGAGGCTCTGTGCTTGGGATTCTGGTCTAATCAAAACAATAAATATAAATAGAATAGAAAGCCAGAATCGGGACAACAAATAAAATCCTCAGCTTAGGGTTTCTCTCTCCATGTGCCGTTCCCTCCCTCATCCCTCCCTCCCTCGCTCTCCCAAGTTTGAGGAATACCAGGGGGCTAATTAGGATCGGCTGGAATAACGTAATGAAGCCAGAGCACCAGGTGACCGACTAACGAGAGCCAGCACAACAAGCCAGGCTCCCGGAGAGCCCAGGGGAGGTTCTCAGCGGAGCATCCCAAAGCCGGGGCCCCCCTGGTGTGACAAGAGGGTCCCCGGTACTCGCGGGCCAACGCGGATCCCACCTGGGACGCCCCGGCCCCGATACGCAGAGGCCCAACGCTCCCCCTAACAGCGCACTGAAAGCTGTTCACCGTGACTGAGGCTTGCGGGTGGCCGGCACATGAGGCGGAGCAAGCCTGACGCAGATGCCACACGCAGCAACAAACCAGTTTGGTTTGTGCCGGTTTGCCAGGTCACCACTTGTCAGAGACGGCGGGCGGGAATATGAAGCACTCCAACTGTTGTCTGAACTATGGGGCTTCTCACACATCTGAATATTGACTGGAAGATACATCTTTACCGGAAGTACAGAGATTTGAATGTGATTGTTTTAATGATATGTTGAAGGATTAAAGTCTAATTTAATCTCTGTTATGGAGAGTAGTCCGACAGTTGACAAAACAATTTAAAAAAAATCTGAATTATAATTAAAATGACCTCTGAGACTGATAATTCATTTGTTGTTTTTTTGATGAGTTGACAAACAGCCAAATTAATTTTTCTCACACAACGAGAAAGATTAATTGCTAAACAGTGCTAATTATGAAAAGAAAACGACAGAATATTCCAGATGACAGGATTCACCACACCTGGTCATCTGAAATACTGACAATCAAAGGGAATTCTAAAATGAGTTTTCATCCTATTCCGGTTTATACTATTAATGAGTGTTTACTCTGGCATGAAAAATGTGTCCATCATACATAAATAAATAGCTTACCTGCACGGCCTTCTGTGACTGAACATCTACAATAAGGACTCTGTTCAGGCTTGGCTGTGTGACATAAATATATTTGTCCTTGACATTCACAGCGGAGGTCCACACACATTTCTGGTCAGCATCGCTCTCTGATTTTGGGCAGACCTCCTCCTGGGGACCAAACACATTTAAAAAGTGGTACATTATCTGTCGCTTTTACAGCAAATGCGAAACGCCATGACAAGAAAAACGAGTGTGACAAGGACACATAAAATATCTGTGGGATGGAACAAAAAACAGAGAGTGAAAGAGAGAGAGAGATGTTTTATTACCAGGGCGAAATTCCTCTCTGGTAGGCGTAATCAACATGACTGTTTTCAGTCCCCGGGAGATTCATGTGGACCCGGTCACATCAGAGAACACCGAGGGGTTTCCTCGACTGCCTCACGCTTGGCTGGGGCGAATGATGTTTACCGTTGGGGGGAGTGTGTGTGTGAGTGACCGTGGGGTTCACTTATCTTATTTATGATCTTGCCTCGGTCAGTATTACCGCAAGGACATTGTATTATGTAGAAGGTGTATAGCATAACAGTGCTGAATCAAAGGTCACTAATCCTGTGCAGCTGTACACCACTAATATATGTGTGTTCACACATGGGGCCGTTATATTCAGCTACAAAGAAAATGGCAATAGAAGCCCGTTTTACATTCACTCATACCAGTACAAAGGATATTATAACATAGAGGCAATTGAGTAAGGGTCATGTTTCTCATGTAGTCATGTACACATAGGCTAAATCAATCAATCATAAATCATTTCTGTTGATGCAAACGATCGATTGAATCTGTTCAAATGTATCACACATGCTGTCTAAGCCTGACAACAACAACAAAAACAACAGCAAGGACGGCGAATGATAAGCCGTGCTTGGAGCCGTGCTTGGAACGTGAGCAGATTCACTTTTATATGCATGTTACCCACACTCCACTGAAAGCACCTGATCAAGTTTCATTTGTTTTTCTAACTCCAATCCCTGTTCTTTAGTGCCCTCTCGTCTCTCTTGTGTTAGACTCGATCATTAAAGAAAAAAAGAGATAATGGGTAACTTCAATGTGGGAAATGCGCTGAATTACTGCCCATAAAAACCACTTCAGCCAGACCACGTCTGTAGTCAGAATTAAATTCAAAAGTAACCCCAGGGGAGTCTGAGTAATCAAAAACATCTCAATACCCTGATCTCAACACTGTAATAATGCACATACAGGAGGCAAGCTAAAAGTAGGTCTTCAGCAACAGAATATCTCAGTCCACTCCCTTCTTACACTGTCAGCATTCTCCGTTTTCCAATAAAGTTTCATGTTAATGCCCCCCCTCCTCCCCCCCTCCCACCGGGTCCGGTCACCTTCGGTTATCACCGAAGTTTAAAAATTCAAAACCTACATACTTCATTTTGGGCCACCCTGTACTTATACACAAACATATAGTACACTCTGGTTTCCTTCTATCTGACCACAGATAGTCACACTGGCTGTGGAAAAAGGAAAAAAAAAACATTCCTCGTACCCAGGATAATAAGAGGAAATACTGGGTATGAATAATACAGGAAAGACTGAGGCCCGGGTAATCTAATTTATTTCCATTCTCTTTCACAAAAACAGCATTACCTGCAGTCCCAGCAGCCTCTCACTGGGTTTAATGTGTCGCTGTATTTCACATGCCACTGGCTGGATGACTTTAATCCCATCCTCATAAAATACATAAAACATATTGCCAACTCCCAGACCTACAAAACAAATAAAACACACATCACATAAGTATTTTCATATAGAGAGTTTTAAAAACAGGTGCATGGCAGAAATGATAACGAGGACTGTGCATTTTATTCTCCAGTTTCATTTTTAAAATTATTTCAAAATTACTTTTGTACAAAGGTGGATTAAAGATCAAAATTCATATACAGAAGATCCCATAGTCCTATTGTAATAAATTAGATTAGACACAAGTACCTTCTCTCCATAGAATGTTTGCAACTGAAGCAGTGGAGAATAGAAAATAAATATTAACATTGAGGTTAAACGTTATTAAGCATTTCTGTATACATTATACATGCTGATGTCTAACATTTTTTTAGTACAAGGAACTGACAGGAGAGTCACTTACAGGAGAGTTCTCTTACCTCCAAACACAACTTGACAGTATTTATATGTCTCATAGAGGGCAACAGGAAAACTAAACCAGGCGAAAGTATGAAAATATCATACTATCTTAACTGAAGTCAATTGTGTAAGTAAGTCAGCAGCAACCACAATGCTTCCTCCACAAATGTTCTATAACGCTAAGAATAACAGCATAAAAACAAATGTAACCTTGGATGAGGAGATTCCCATGCTATCAGTTCAAATTACTGAGTACAATAGGTTTGGAATAGGTCAGGAAATGTTTATGTTCACTCAAGGCTCAATCAGTGTGAATAGAGCAGCTCTTTAGAAAGATAATGTTTATTTGAACGGTATGCTTGTTGTATATTTAAAAAGGCACAGTACTTCATTGTTGGGATTCTAAGTACTTGCATATGCTTGAACAACCTCTAGAATGGAAAATGTCTAATAATGTGTGCAAAGAAGAGTTTTACTGGTGTTTGGTAAAAAACATATACATGAATCTGAATCTTGTGGTTCAGTGTTACACTTGAATAGTAAAACTCAACTCAGTCGAGAATCTATTAAAATGGACCATGGTTTTTCTTTTTTTCTTTTTTTAAATCTATTTTTTAAAATTATAATGGAAAGCTCAGATGAAAGAAATTCCTCCTGTTAAAACATCATAAGCCTTGGAATACAAAAACCTACACCGACTATTCAGACATAAAAGAGGAGATTTTGGGAAATGAGTGAGTTTTATCATTTGCACCAAATCTGTGAAATAACCTGCCTCTGCAGATGCAGAGAAGAGATCTGGAGAAGACCCAGTTGCCCAAAATGAAATGGATTTTGACGAACCATAATATTGCACAATTCCGCTAGATAGAGTCAGCTTGATGCCTAATCCAGTGAACCTGGTTTACTCCATGTCATTGATGAAAGACCTCAACTTACTGCTTCAGCGAGCCATGGGGGCTTCAACCCGAGTAGTCTGCTCGGCAAAGTGCTTTAAATTGATTAAGTCCTCAAGCAGGGCTGTGAGATTCGCCTGGGACATGCCATCAGATCAATCAGAGACGGATCTGCGTTTTCATAGCCACAACACAAGTGCCTGTGAACGCACATTGAACAATCGCCATGGAGACAGTGCTGATTGAAGAAGGGGATTTGCCAGCTGTCAGTTTATTGGGAGTGGGTACTGACCAATCAAGGGTCTACAATCCTGTGGATCAGTCCCACTCACCAACAATACAAGATTCATCTGAAATTGCACATCTTCTCTGTCTGCCTTCTCGAGTGAAAGAATCTAGAGAAACATTTTAGTCTGATAACAGAGAGATTTAGCTACCTGGTATTTAAAAATCAGAAAGCGACAACAAACTTCTGCCTACCAGCAAGGTCATCTGTTTTGTTTTGTAAATAAATATAATGTATAATGATTTAATAATCCGAAAGGACATACATCCTGGGGCAATTAAGGGCCTGACAATTATGAGCACATAACAGCAAATTATTGTCCACCCCTGCCCCTATTCTCTGGATTACAAAAATAATTACTGAGTTAAAAATAGTCACATTGGTATAGCTCTTTTATTAGCAATCTATAATTTTTTACTGCCTGGGTAATATCCTTAATCTTTTAAGTAGTAGCAAAGGAGAAATAAAAGTGCTGATGTCTTATTAATATATACGTTGTAATCTTTTGACTACATATCAGCTTTTGCTTAAATTTTATTATGTGAGAAAACAAATCATAGAAATAATAATAATACTAATCTTTTGGTAACGCATTAAAAGTCAGGACCATGAAATCACCGGATAAGAAACCATGCCTTGACAAATTATCTATTTCAGGTCAACTAGTTTCTGACGCATAAGGAATTTTTAAACGAACTTACAAGTAAAAAAAATTTCTTCTATTTTTTACTTCTATTCTTAAACTTTTTCTGTCTTGGTTTCCAAGGACTCAGAGCATTAGGCTTTGCCAAGGATTAAGCAGCAGTTAAGCTAAAAGAGGCTTAATGATTTTCTGTGTAATAGAAGCGGATTTTCCAGAGCAAATCTTAATGGATGGTGGTTCAACGTTTAATGATACACAGCAATTTGGAAATTTCTTTAAAGGATGTCGACTACATTTGAGAAATGAAAGCTATGCAGGAACTGGGAAGAGAATTATTATTTTCAAAGTAAATACTTTAAGCATCTGTACGGAAAAAAAAAGGTTCTAACATACTTACAGTTTTTTATTCTCTCCCCAGTTTAAAAAGTATATAGCAGGTAAATGTAAAATAAATTGCAGGGCCTTATTTGAAATTTGACATACAGGCAGTACAAAATGCAAGGATGTTTCATAGAACAGCGACCTATAGAACCTTTCAGTGCGATGATGGAAAGTTTTTCAATCGCTTCAACCAGTACACATAAATACAGATCCAATTTTACTGAGATTATTTTGAGTGCTGCGGCAGAGTGGCTCCCTGTCCTGAGTCTACCCTGCCCTGTCCGCTGCGTCTGCGGGGCTAGGCTCCGTTGCGCTACGACCCGGAATTGGATTCGGAAGTTGCAGAAAATGAATGAAGGAAGATGAAAACTGAGTATCTAATTGGCATCTCGTCACATTATGTTAATGCTTTGAAATTGCACATGCTGTCGGTTAGAGACAGAGAAATTAAATCACATCATCGTACACTACATTGTTTGTTTATCCATTTTCCACTCTACCTGCAGACGGCTACTTTAAGTTTCAGAGTAAAAAAGAGAACAAAGGAGGCCTGAATTGGTAGTCAGTGATTTGATCACGAGAGGCAGCACTAAAGGCATTCTCGCCACAAAAACTGACATTTTAACAAATTGCATCTGATGTTTTTCGGTTACTCACTTGGTGTGCAGTAGGGGAGATTCAAATCAGTTATTTTAGAACAAGAACAAAAAAAACACCACGTGCCCCAAATTGAGAACCAAGTCAATATTACCTGCGCTTTAATTGTCAGATTGAGTTTACTAAGAAATTCACACCGTGCCATTTTATCATCTTACACAGGATGTTCATGATTCTTATTTACCTTTATGTGATTAGAACATAAGAAACCTTAATCTGTAACTCAAAAACCCAGAGAAAGGCTTTCCAGCAGACTCCAATGTGAACATAATATGCATGGAGGATATTTCATGTCTAAATGAATTTAATATATATATTTTTTTCATAATAACACTCACCACTATCTATTTTTCATTCAATTCAAACTGCACAAGGCATTTTCATTTACGTTTCTCACTGCAGCACTCTGTCAATCAAAGCTAGCAGCTGATTTTGTCGATTGTCGATTTTGGTATTTTGCAAGCCAAAAGTCGTGACTGGATCACGCTTCCCGCCAAGAAAGCAAAAGTTGGAGCTGTTATTGCAATCAAGCGAATTCGAAATCTCGGATATACCACTTCCCATCCAGGTGCCTGGGAATCAGAAATTTCGACAATTGCTCCGCAACCAAACTACTCACAACATCGGCATTATTCTGCTGTTTCAATTACCCTGAAAGTTTAATACATCTTTAACTTTTAATCATCGCAAAAATATCATAATAATGAGTAATACACACATACACAGATATACTTTGGCGTGTAAAATCGCACGTTAGCTATTTTAAGTTACAATATGGCATACCTAGCTATCGTAACATAACTTCTGCCGCAGTTTCCCCTTCAGGGCAAGACGGCTACTAAGTGCCCCCCTGCAAACTGATTATATTATTTATTTATTTAGTTCGGCAGGAAACATCCCCCATACTTGTGCTACAAGGCAGACACCGTTCAAACTCTAATTTTATGCGAGGAATAGAGATCAATGCAGCTTCATCCAAAATCTATGCAAATTCTGAGGCCGCTCCAGGACTAAAACAAAATTAGATCCCCAAAAACATAGGCTTCGCCCCCGCAAAGACGACATCATTTTCATTCATGCTCAAAACTAGGACCTACCCATTTGGAGTTTAATCCTAATCTTTGATTGTTTTTTCAATTACTATTTAATCAAACAACCTATAGTGGATCTGGTTCATCTAGTATTCATTTCTACATCTAGTAGGCATACCCCAGAAATATATGGAATGATACGGAGTAGTGAAGAGAACCATATCCAACTGAATAGAACAGTTTCGAGTATGATTTATGTTTCATACCAGAGGGTTAGAAGTTAGGCATATGATCTTCAAGCAGGTGTTATGACATTGTTTATTGTTACTGAAAGCTGCGAGGAACCACAGTAGTCTGTAACTCAAACAGGGAAACGAAAAGGTTTTGGTGATTTATGGTAGATTTCTTCTTTTTTTTTAATTCTTTTTTTTTTATTTGTGCTTATTTTCTTTCCTTTAAACCAGCAAGAACGACTTTTATATCTGAAAGTTTGCATTATATAATCATTTTTGCTTTGCTCTTAGAACAGTTTTTAAAATAACACAGGACTCACAGAGCAGAATTAAGGTCCTAAATGGCAAACTGTTTTGTTTAATCAAATTATATTAGCATTTGAGGTCTTGGTAGTGTAACACATTTTGGGGGCTGCTGCAGGTGAAACAGACAGTCGTGACTTTGGAGTGAGCTGAAATGTCTACAAACAGTGACACTATTGACAGCAGCTCCCAGAAGCAGGCTTTGTGTTTAGACAAGTGTGATGTGATGGGAGATCTGAAATTGCAGGGTGAAGGGGGATAACCCATACATTTAAATATTTCCTGTTTAGTAACAGGTTACAGTAAAGAGTCACGGTGTTCAATTCATCCAATTCATGGGTGCCGATTCAGCATTGTGGCCAATTCAGCATAATATCAATGTCATTTAACATAAATATCCAATTATCTTTAGTTACAAATTTAGCAATAAAATT
>JAOYSI010020884.1:0-13163 GCA_025775065.1 Hiodon alosoides | reverse complement strand
GGCCAATTCAGCATAATATCAATGTCATTTAACATAAATATCCAATTATCTTTAGTTACAAATTTAGCAATAAAATTTTAAAATATTGTAAAATACAAAGTTCAAACAAATTCTATTTAATTGTCTAGGCTTATTCACCCAGTGACTATGAACTTTAGGAGAGCTTGCTGTAACTTGATGAACTCCAAATGAAAAATCCAAAAAGACAGTAAACAGAATAATAAAGGAAAAGTCCTGTTCTTTAGTACATGATGTGTACACAACAATAAGTTTTATGGAAAACAAACACGAGTTTGGTGTTGGATAACTTGTTTGGATAAATGATAATTAACAGTTTTCATTCGCATTACAACAGACAAAAACAGAAATGCAACTATTGTGTGCATTAAAATATTTTTTTTTATATTAACTGTCTACTGAACCCAACTTGTTTGGGGATGCACATTTATTTGGCTAAATATTGGGCTATTTGTGTATTTTCAGTAAGATGTCATCAGCCTTTTAGTTCTATAGTTTAATTCTACAAAAAAAAAATAAAAAAAAAATGTTTTATGCTCCAAATTATGAAAAAGGAATATACTGGTATATTTCGCAATGTTGTTATTCATCCTGACATTTTTTTCCAGGAACACGCCCCTGATGTCTTTAAAGGGTGAACGGAATAAACGCATCATGGGATAGTCATGTTTTCCTCAGTGACTCACGGGGGAGCACAGACACAGGTGGTACACATTGCACAGTGCAGCCTTGAGAGGATATGGCCTTGGCTCTGCCCGCTGGGCAGCTCGGCCTCCCTTGATATCTATGTGTGACATCAACAAGAGCTGTATCGTTGGCGTTATCCACCAGATTATACCATCCCTTAAAGGTTTGTGTGGGCATTTGTGCTTCTCATTGATCAATAGAAGCCTGTGGAGACGAGATGTCTCAACTGAAAACTCCTTCCCCAGAGTTTTTTCTGCTTCTAAGATATCAATTTAAAATATATATGTTACTCAATCAGCGGCAATAAATTAAACAATTATGAAATATGAACAACAGGATTTGGCTTGTACTAGAGGCCCAGCAAATTTAAATGGCCACCGTAATTTGGATTTTTCAAACACTGCTCTGATATTCAGGACTGCCAGCGGATGAAATTATAATGCTGATTATCATTTCGATTGGTGGGCATTTCGAGCTGAGATTTTCCAACACAACAATTTCCTGTTTAATATTGGTGGCTGTTTTCACCACATGTTCAGATAACTGCAGCCAATATTCAGACCAGCTAAATCAAGGTGAATTTAAGTTTTGACACTGTATCTGTAATATTACTCTGTGGCTGTTGTATCAGAGTTTGACTTTTATGTTTACAAAGCATTATAAACCTTACGCCAATAATCATTTAAAATGTAATAAACCCACAGTGCCACCTCACAAGAGGTTTAAAATCTTCACATATAATGGCACCCATGATTTTTTTTTGCTCTAACATTCCATTTCTAACATCTCTAACATTCCAACATGCATTTTCCTCTGTGTTCACCATGATACCGATGCTGTCAGCTGCCTTGCTAAAAATACTTTGAGGCGGCTGACATTTGACCTGAACCTGTTTGATCCTTTGGTCTGTGGCTGAGGTTGGAGGAGCTGTAACTTTGCTACTGGGGGCAACATTGAAGTTATCAGGCCCCACTGCTTTCCCTGAACTCAGCCAACGTCTGAAGTTAACCAGACCCCACTGTGGCACCCTCCGCCAACTGCTATAATGCTATAATGTTTAGCTTTAAAGGCAACAGCCTCCAAGGTTGTTGCCTCCACAACATCAACACTGAATGAAAATAAGTGATTGAACAAGAAGCGAACATTTCGAACGCTTGGTTTTCCTCCGCGTCATTGCCCTTGTCTGAGCGACTGCTAAATGTCGTTTACCAATAACAACTTCGGAGGCATTAACATGCACGCTCATCATCTGTAAATTTAATTATTTAATCTCTACGCAGACATCAAGCCTTTCCGAGCATAAGGAGGCAGTCAACTGAGGCCAAAGGTGACGACGGTGATTCAACAGAAAAATGCTTTGCTGCGAATGTGATGCATGACATTAAACGGCGTTCACAGATCGTTTGCTGTGATGTATAATGCAATCAGGGCAATCATTGTATTGGTAATGAGAAAGTAAGCACTCGACTGGCTTTTGCAAATAGCGGAATTTTCCGGGACCGCCATGTATCTTTGACTGCCTCGGGGAGTGTGTGGCTGATACAAACTCTCAGCAAATATGAATACAGACCAGTCTCGCCTAATTACTGACTCTTGCAATGTGCATGGCATACGGTAAAACTTGTTTAACTTGATTACTCAAGTTTGTTTAATCGTCGGCCCATTGTTTCATGCAGTTTCTTTGATCAAATATGCAGACAATTTTTTTATTCATTCTTATGGTAAAATGAACCGCTGTTGGCATAAGCCGATTGTTTAGTAAAAACTCAACAAGTTCTGCAAGCCCTCAGAGACGTGCGTGGCTCATCATCGATACATACGTGTTTTCCTGGCAGAGTCCTCCACAAAGAGAGAAGAAATGTCTTCATCCACCCCAGCTTCATTCTTGGCAATGCACGTGTATGCTCCAGTATCTTCATAGCGGACATTACTTATGTGCACCTCACTTGCATTCGCTGTGTTGGACCATATTGAGAAGGAGGTAGATTTGAAAAGACAGTATGAAAAGAAGGGAAAATGCCCCCTTTTCTTTACCCATATTGTTTCTCTACCATTAGGGTTTAGAAATACAAGAAAAAAGGTTTAGTTTTTTTTTTCCTCCTGAGATGTGTCTGAAATGGCACTAATACAAACAAATACCTTGCAGACTGAGCTGTTTGGACAGCTTGGTTGTGATGTCCATGCCATTCTTCAGCCAAGCGAGCTGTGGCTTGGGAATACCCTCCGCGTGGCACCTGAGGCTTGCAGTGACGCCTGGCTCCCGCGCCTGGCTCTCCGGATACACCTGAATGACAGGAGGGACTATGCGGTTGGAAGGGGAAAAAAGCAAGAGTGACAGTCAGCACAGTCCTGGGTGCAAAGCATGTCCCACGGCTCGTATTGTAATGGGCTGAAAGAAGAATTCCCCACTCACCATTTTTAATGTGTGTCAACCTTGTTTTTGCACTGCACTCAGCATGCATATGTCAGATAGAATAAATCTCCAGCATCATACATAGCAGATATAGTAAATTCCATTGTGTTTTTCTCTGGAGAAGTCAGGTAGAGAGACTAATAATAATTTTAAAAAAAGAATAATAATGATAAACAAGAGACAGTGGCTGGGCCGATGTAAATTTAAAGTGACTTTGATTTGATAAGCTGGCGGTTTAGATTAGTAGCACTAGCCCTCTGAATGTCAAAACTGGTTGTTTTGTCTCAGAACAAGGTGACATTTGCTGGCGTGGGTACGGTTACATTTATGTGTCTGTCTGGATGCATCACGTTAAACCCCCATAGCGAACAATATGCGTGCCTTTGTGCAACGCTTCTGACAACAGGGTGATCCATCTTTTCCTGGTGTACCTATAAAGTGCCACTGCCCTTTGAAAAAGCTTCCTTGAATTTGCTTTACTCCGCAGTCAGGTGAAACGGGGGCTCTGCCCGTGCCACCATCTGCTGCAGCTCCTGTACTTAACCTGCATGGGTCTGCAGCATGCGGCTAACGGGTCTGTTGCGGTTTGGAAAAGGGCGAAGTCGTCAGCATCTCTGCAAGCCGCAGTAGAACCTAAACTGAGACGTACCTCCGCTCTCGATTCACCCCCGTGAAATAACGTGTAAAACCACAAGCGCCTGCCGTGCGATTGCTGATATGTATGAAATAAAACGTTGAGCGAGAAGGTAGGTTTGAAAACAGCGGGCTGATTGCACATCTTTTGTATCCACGAGCAGTATACCCCAAACCGTGAAGAAGCAAAACTTCACATCCGTCTGTAAAAGCGTAAAGCTGTACGATAGGTTTCTCTGGATCAGACCTAATATTGAATGTGCCGTAACAATGCAGTCAATCCAGAAAAAAAAAAAATGGCTGAACGTACAATTCAAATTATAAACATAAAATAAGAAATGTGGAATTGTCCCCAGATGGATGTCAGCCATTAGTTTTCATAAATTTACTGTGGTGAAATGAAGACACTGCCTTTCCAGGGGGCACAGTAATCCAACTGACCATTATATGTGTTTTGAAAGATTCTTTCTGCCAACAATCTCATGAAAAGTGTTGTCAAAGCAACTGCCTGCTATTGAATAATGATAAGCGTGTACTTCTGCCCCCGAACAATACCAGTGCACAATGGACATGGACCTTTTATATGCAGCTGGAGACCTGAGATTTATTCAAGCGACAACAGAATGACATGTCACGGCTTAGTCCTTTATTGACTTTTTCATGCCCTTCAGTTATTGCGAAAGACAAGCTTATCAATTAGGTCAGGAAAGCATGAATGTCAGTCAGAGAACCCTGGATGATCTGCCGAATGAGAAAAAAGAATGGGTCTAAACAAGGGCTCTGATTCGTCGGTTTGAAGATTTATAAGCCAGTTATAAGTGCTCCCATTTGACTGCATTTTTATTGAGATGGTGTCACCTTTAATTATCAAACACATGCTTCTTCGGAAATCTTGATGTTTGTTTCAGCTCTAATCTCCAAGTTTTAAGCTTCATTGCTCGCAGAGATTACTGATGCAACTATTGGGAAATTTTCACAGCATACCGCTACTTGGCAAATAAACATTCAATGCCAAAAAACTAAATTTGCTAAACACTTTTTTTTCTGTACAATAACAATGATTTATTTAAACAAATATAAGTAAACGATTAATTGCTGTAAATGAGAAGGATGATGATGTGATGAATGTGCAATTGAACGCTATGTAATAGACTGAAATCCAAACTATTTGAGTGGCGCATGTAACATTGCTAGGCTCCTTGCCTATTGTCTTCAAATGATTACATAAGAACACAAATAAATAAACTTTAAATAGTATTCAATATAAAAATTTAAATAGCAGATATTTTTGCTTTCGAGTGAACGCTTCAATATTGTTGCCAAGAAACATGTAGACTTCCATATAAAAAGTTACTTTCCATACCGTTCACCTGGAGGGTGATTGTCTGAGAAAGCTCCTTGTAACCACGTGCGTAACAGCTGTAGTTTCCCATGTGTGTGGTGGTCACCTTGGTTATGTAGAGAGATCCGTCATCTCCAAAATCCTGCAGAAGAGAAAGCAACGCAACATTGAACATTAAACAGAAAATAACCAAATGAGTTGACACACAAGCTAGCAGCCAAGCAGACTAAAAACACAAGCCTTTGTAAATATCTTCTTTAAATGGTTGGCTTTTGATCATTCGAAAGAAAAGGTTTAAAGCCGCAACATTTTGTTTATGCATGAAGAAAATGGTTTCAGTCAGACTTAGGTGAAGTATGACTATTGTAGCGAGAGAAGCTGAAGAATATCAGAAAACTATCAACGACGGCAGTTTTCAAGTAAGATTCCGAGTACAATTTACTAAACAGATATAATGAAAACATTCAAAAGAGTTTGAGTCTCTGTTGCAGTTAAAAGTTTTATTTTTTTTTAAACTCCCACACTGGTGTTAAGTCCACTCCACCCTGGTGTAAACATGCACGCGCTAGGATACGATGTGCAAGCCCCGATCTGCTCAATAAGACTGAGTGACCGGCCCCTCCACAACAATGGGCAGTAGTGTTCGGACATGTCTAGTCACCAGAGAGGGGCGGAGTTGTGCTCGACCAAAGTGATGGGCTTGACGTGCAAATTAGGCCAAGGCGAGGAAGTTAAAGCTATGGTGAAGTGGAGAAGCCTGTAAAGTCAGTGTCAGTGGTTGCTGAGATCAAATTAATGAAGTGGCACATTCCGACCTTGCTTAGGGGTCTGGACACTTCAGCTGGAGTTTGAGTCTCACTGCTGCAGTAAAAAGCCTCTCTTTAATGCCCCCCTTGCCAAAATACATTGCGGTTTACCAATGCAGTTCGGATGCAGGTCCTAATGCTGTTACTCTTAGCCGCATTTCAAGTGTGTACATTTTTGATTTATGTCATTTAAGTAAATTGTTTAATTCCTTGACCCTCATGACCATCAACAAATTTATTTAATAAAAAGACCGATGGCAGGGGTTTCGGTTTGGCTTTAGGGATACGACAGAAACTGGATAAATGGTAAGAAAGAGTGTGCCAGTTTAACCAGCAATTGGCAATTCATTTCTACAGAACATTGTGAATGACTGTTTTGTCCACAAACACTTATCTCTGCAAAAATAGGCATACCTCTTGGAAACAAGAATGTAGCAAATGTCCAAGCAGTTTGAATGAGTGAAATCGGTATTACAACCAGTGATAAATGTGGAGCAAAGGATGTAAAAGAAAATCATAATTTGTGAATGTACATAAGCAAGATACAGTTTAAATCTTTCCAGGCCACTTCACAAGCTAAAAAATAAAAGTGCTAAAATCGGCACGTGAAAATGTGCCACAAAACCACAACGCAGACGAAAGCCATGAAGCTAATGATCTCAGTTGTTCGGAGGTCTACAAATTCTTTGTTTTATTATACATTAAAGTGGATGCAAAGAGGTGGTAGGTGTGTTTTTTTTTTTTTTTATGAAATTTTTGTTCATAACAAGAAGCCAAACTGTGGGAAGCACAGATCTGACCCAGGTGCATCTAAAGGCCACATGCTCAGGATTAATCTGGGTCTCCATCCTCTACTCTCTAATTCCAGTACAAAACAAAAATGACCTCTTTAAAAAGTACATAAAACTTATCTTCCGGTCTGCATAAGTTCCAGCCTATGTGTTGTTCTCTGAATGCAGAGTGCTTTATTATGACGCATCATTAGCTTTATGGGCAACAAAACGCTGGTGATAGAGACAGATTACAGCTCAAGGACCTACCTCAGGTGGAATCTGTAAAAAAAAGACAGTGGTAGTTGTTTAAAAGACTGCTGTAATGTTGAAATGGTAGATATGGTATATATCAAACCCAAACAGCCTATAAGGAAATGTTAGAGACAGCAAACACAGCCAGCACAACGGCTGCAGGCCGT
Organism: Hiodon alosoides; assembly: GCA_025775065.1. Lineage (NCBI taxonomy): Eukaryota > Metazoa > Chordata > Actinopteri > Hiodontiformes > Hiodontidae > Hiodon > Hiodon alosoides. The sequence goes on along the minus strand of JAOYSI010020884.1, from coordinate 6,072 downwards.
TAACAAGCTGGACATATGAAACTGATTGAAGGGACAACGTGGGGCTTTACAACTTTTCACGAGGGGGGCTGGAGTTATTCAGAATAATAACATGTAAAAACACGGAATACAAAAATTGTATTGGTATACGTAAAACATTTTTAAAAACATAAAGCTACTTTTCCATTTTTCAGCGTGTAATTACATTAATAGGTTTAATCAATTGCTGTATTCATTCAAACATACTCATCTCACTGACTGAGTGCCAACAGGAACTCGCTAATGTATCTGGACCATGATCTGCTAGTTGAAAAGGCCTGGTATAGGGCATACGGATTCCCATAGAATACAAATGTGCAGTCCGTCTAATAAGGCCTAAAAACCCTACAAGCGCCCCACTGGTCTGACAGTAGGACCTCTTCATACTGACAGTGTCGGACTGCATTTTAATCTCAATTCTGCACATCATCACGACAAATGCAGCTGCATAAACATTGCAGTAGGTATCACTGCCAGATGGTTTATTCCGATGTAGATCAACCTTGATTTCCTACTGAAATGTTGGAATATTTTAACAGCAGTGCAAATGCTTAATGTAACTATTTTCATTATGTTCTGATGCAAACATAAGGTGCTTTATTGCATATTCGAATTCCTTTTAGATTTATAGGGGCAATAAATGTGTAATAAAGTGATGTATCTTCCAGTAATGAGAGAAGTTGACATTCTTCTACTTTAATTTGTCCCCCCTTGAAAGTTTTGAGAATGGAAGCACTTGTTCCCGGTATTAGACTTGGATTAGAGGTGCACAGTAGCGTCATGGATACCAGGTGCCACTTAGTTTAATGCATCACTTGCTCTTCTAATTAAGAGCTGTCTGGTGGAAGTCCAAAACCACAGAACAGTGGGTAATGCAGTCATTGATCTAGTGGCATCATTAGCAGTCAATGGAAATTAAAAATCACACAGAATCTAATTATTTTCTTGCAAGACTTCTAAGTTTGGAAAATTGGTGTCTTTTTTTTTTTTACCAAACTGAAATAGAAGAGCAGAGGTCGAGCATGAAAATTATTTATATTTATATATATATTTCTTACGCACTGTACCCCTTCAAGTATGCAGTTCTATTCTATTGTCTTTTCTTCAACTTTTTCATCTATTTTTGTTACTTCAACTGTCTTGGACAGGTAAAAGAGCGTTTGTTGACTTCCTGGATATATCAGGGTAAATAAATAAATACGGTAAGTATAATATTTAAAAAAACAGAAGCAAGGGCGTACACCACTTCAGGGCTACACAAAGGTCTGGAGATCAGATTCAGTAAATAAAACCTGATTAATTCAAGTACAGCAGTGACCCATTAACTGAACGATTCTTCATGGGAGGCCAGATACTAAGGCCAGTTTCACAAATTAAAGGGATCAGCTACGAATCAAAAGAATCACAGTCCCAGCGAAGCAATAAAGCACATAGCTCTGTTTGTCTGAACAGCAATTAGGTCTGAAGATCCAAAAGCATGGCAATAGGCAGCCTTCATCGGAATAATTCATCGCTGCTTCGAGTGCTGATGAGAGCCACTAGTTGAAATGGTATTCATCTGAGTGCTCTTCAAGCATAGTTAGCTTTTTTTAACTTTAAAGGGCTATCAACATTCCTTCCGAATGATGAGAGATTATGTTCTCTTTGAATAGGATAAAACTGACAGAACAGCTTGAGGTTCAGCTTCTGAGGTCTTTTTTCCCACAGCCCTTTCCTTTTCTGTCCGACGCATATGTTTTTGCAGATATTAACCTTTTGCTAATGAGCTTTTCATGAATTTGTGTTCTGACCCACAGGATGCAGTGAGCACGGCATTCTGTTTTATGTTACACAATGCATCCCCATGACAACATGATCACATGCATATGACAGCAAGTTTTGACATTTGTCTTTTTATGTACTGTCACATGTACTGCTACTAAATGGAGAACAGTGATAACATTTTACGGATCACAGATATTGTCTTGCAAAGAGGTTTTTTCTTTTATTTGAATAGTTTCCAAACTCCACATGAAAGACTTACATTGATATCCTCAAGGTCCAAGGAGTTCAAGATCTGGTTATTACGGCTCCAAACGATGGGAGGCCTCGGCGTTCCGGTGATGCCACAGGTGAGCACCACGCTCTGACCAACCACGGCTGTAGTGATGGTCAGCTTCTGCTCATCAGGCAAGCTCAGCTGAAACACCTCTGCAAAGAAGAAACAGCGTTAGAGTGCGTGGTACTTTGTGTGCGTATGACAGTGAGTGATTGGTATTAGGGTACACTTTGTAATCCTTCACCAATAAAGGCAAATATGTCAAAAACAATTCCGGAAATTAAGCTTCTTGAATCTGAAATTCTTCTTTCTATAAGAATATTATAGATAATCAGACTGATTTGCTAAACTGAATTTCTTGCTATATCATAAAACACTGTTGATCAAATGTATAAAATAATGGTAAACTAAACTAGCTGTGATGGATAGTTCATGATCTGGTATTCCCACATTTTCAATTCTTTAAGCAAAATTATTTTATTATACCTATCGGGCAATGAGCATTGGCCTAAAATGGATTTCTGATGCAATTTGTTCTGGTTCTGGAGGCACAGAACATCTTAACAGCAGTTAACAGGTAACCCTTTTCTGTCTTGAATGACCGCGTCAAAGGAAAGATGGCATGCAAAACTGGTTTCAAATTCAGACTTTCAGGGTGGGAGGGGGCAAGAGACTTTTCCTCAGCCCTGTTTGGCTAAAAGGAAAAACAAAAATAAACAAAACAAAGCTGTCAGAAACATTAAAAGTGTTTTGATAAATTCCCGAAACTGAAAAAGACCCGACAGATGGGCAGGAAATTTTATTTTATTTTTTAAAACATGCTGCTTCTTTAACTTTCTGGGAAATACAGCAGCATTTTTGCCCCGATGTTTGAGAAGACTAAGTGGTGCGCTTCTCCTGGATGACAAGTCTACTCTGCGGATGGCACACCTATTAGTAACCCCACAGACAAGCACAAAGAGCATTCATCACGGCGCTGTAATTCGGGAGCACAGACAGTGTCAGACTCTTATTCCCAAGCCAGACTTAAAGGGATACTCCGCTCCAGGGCAAGACTGGACATATAAAGGTACTCCACTTTAAACACTGCAGCATTACCCAGCAGCATACAGGGCATACAATGGACCAATACCGACTGATGAGGTCATAGAGGACATGAAATAGTAACATTATGGCAGGGGAATGGAGTACTTACTCAAACACGTGTGAGCACTGTTGCTGTTTTACAGACAGCTTAATGAGCCCCTAGAATTAAATTTATAAATGATAAATTACAGTTATGATAAATCATACGTGAGTAATCTATACAAACCATAATAAACCATAATAGTTTCCTAAACTGATGTTTTTCAGAGCCTGTCTACATGAGTTATGTAATCAATTAAACTACTATCAAACCAAAATGATTAGTATATACAATACAGTTTTATAATTCATATCCTTGTGCAATGTTTCTCTTTATTGTACGCGGAGCATTACGTTCTCCTTGTTTTGTTATTGCAGATCAAAACGCTTTCCTAACTTTACCATGACAGTGTAGCTTTTTTGTCCTCTGGGCCTCTTGGCCTTTACGACTGTCATCTCAGTAAAACGGAGCCCCTGTCAAAGAGCCAGTCCACCACAGCTGCGCTGTGATTAAGCAATAAATCTGGAGCTTTGAGTGACCAAATAAAACCTTGAAGGCAAGATTAGCTTAATTTTCATTGGATGGAGGTTGGAGAATAAACTCTCTTCTCGATTATTTTACTGGGCTTGGACCTTTGCTCTTCAAAGAAAGCGTACAAGTATCTTCACGCATGGAGTCTTCCACGGTGTACAACCTTCAGAGATATAGTGTCAGTGGAGACTGAAGTGCGCAAATTCTTCTGATCATTATTGGTTTCCGAATTTATAAATTCCTGTTAAAGTATTATATTTTATGGAGTCATTTTCAAGTCAGGTCAATGTGTGGATGTGAAAATAGCCTTTAGTGGTAATAGCTTTTTGACGTCGTAACAGTAATGCTGAATTTTACCGATTTTAATAAACCAATTTTACTGAATAAAACTTGAAAAAATTTACTATTCATATAACTTCAGTATATACATTTAGTCACATAAAGCCTTCTCAGCGGGTTGCTGATAAATATTTAAATTTGTCAACTGACATGTTTTGAAATGTTATCTAACAGAAACCCTGTGGTTGCGTGTACCACAGTGAACTCTCTGTAAGCAAAGTTATTTCAACACGAGTCTTAATCATACACTCCTTAACGTTCCTCTCCCCGTGACCGCTGATAGCATCGGATTTATCAACGCATTCCGCTCTGCAGGCTCTCTGCAGAAAACGACCATCGCTATCTGCTGCCAAACCATCCAATTAAAGCCTTGTACCTTGTACCTTGTACCTTAATTGATTTAGAGTTTCTTTGAGCAACAACCGCAGTTCATCTAATGCAATTGCAGGTTTTATTCCCCCTTTAATTGACAATTAAAACAGGGTCTGCCAGGAGAGACTGAGAAGATGGGCAGGCATCGGAACTCTATAGACCAGTTGGCCTCAAATCAAAACAGTTGCTGTTCCCAATTTATAAATCCGGCTGGACCTAATTTCAGCCCTCTGGTTTACCCTCAGTAGGATCTTTCCTACCACGGGCAACTTTCGGCAACGAGTTTGTGATTAGCTGGAGTTGGAGTTGGAGGCCGATGTTCTCACTCTCTCAAAAGGACGGAGGTCCAAGGCTTTCAGCTTGCGATAATAAATCAGCGGAAACAACAGAAAGCGTGTTGGCTGGGCCGCAAACGATTACCTAAGGGCTGAGTAGAAATTATTCTGATTTTGATTGCGCTACTTGCGAAAGCTGCACGCGGAAAAAACGCCAGATAATGAAATTATTTTTTTTTAAGTGAATTTGAACGCCTTCCTTGTTGCCGATGTTGGCATGCTGTGGGGAGTTTTTATTTGTGATGTAGCTGTTTTGCAGTACCAAGGGCCCCTTGCTTTTTTTTTTCTTCATACATAGCCATTACGGTGAATTAAGTAGGGTCTGACATTGACTGCTGATGCTGAGGTCACCACTAAATCATCTTATCTTCCCATTACACAGAACATGGAAATAAAATGAGTCACTTTTTGTCATTTTCCCTTCCATTCCGCATCCTTTCACTCAAATTATTTTCAATTTTCCTGTCAATGATATTATTTGCCTACAGATCTAATATCTATATTTAAACCTCTTCCAAAAGTAATTTAAAATCCCCAAAAGGCAATCAAGGGTATATGTTATGCTTAACCCCTTATAAAGAATAAAAGCTAAAATCAACACCTTTATAAGTGTAATGCTTCGAGACGTTGAGGGAGAGATTCATCACTGCTGATAGCAGTTTTTTCTGTTCTTTCTTAAATTCAGTTTTAAATTCAATGTAATGTAATGAGCAAATGTTTATTGAGTGCAACCTTTTTAAAGCAGCGACTGAAGATATGTTTGCAGAATTGGCAGGATTGTATTGGTGAAGTTATAAAAATAAAAAAAATCTAGATAAATCTGAAATTCACATTTGTTTTTGATCTTGAATGGAAACAAAAAATATTGAAACAATTCCTGCTTTTGAAAAGTGCAAAGAACGAGCATTCTGAAGACATTTCAACAAAGTTTAAATGATGAGTGATTCGCTTTGGTGGCACTGAGTAATCATCCCAGGTTCCTTGTTACCGTGTGAATGGAGCAACGCACAGATGATGGTGTGGTGCCCCCCACCCCCACGTTACTGCTCTTTTTAAGCCACATCTTGTTTCTTGAAAAAATAAGCAGAAGCCTAATTCAATTTTAATGAAAATGCATGAACACATTAACAGCCTAAATTAGTTGAAGTTTCTTAACGAGGGCATTCAAGGAAGATTATGTCGCGCGATGGTGTGTGAATGCGCAAGCGACCTTCGGTCATCTCCAACGATTGTTAGCGCTGGTTCTGGATTGCCGCCGCCCGGGGGGGGGGGGGGTGGGGGGTGGGGGCGGGGGGGGGGGGGGGGGGGGGGGG
>JAOYSI010020873.1:0-35067 GCA_025775065.1 Hiodon alosoides | reverse complement strand
CATATACATATACATACATATACATATACATATACACATATACATATATATACATATATACATACTAAACACACACACACAGTATATATACTATATAATACTTTATATTTACTTAAAATTGACTTGGGTGGACTTAAATTTACTTGGGTGGATCTAAACTGGGGAGGTTGTCAAGTGGGCGACGCGTGACATGATATTATCACATTCCTTCCACAGTGGACATTTTAACTTATACAGCCTGTTGCACCATTCTCGGCTTTTGTGAACAGGGCGGTGTACCTAATAAACTGGCCACCACGTTTTTTTGCCAATCGAATTATTGAATGTAGAGCGTATATTGATTATTGCTTTTTGTTTAGTGATTTATAAAGGTCCACCTGTAATGAATTAGTGGTCTTGTCAGTGATTTGCATTAATTAATCTGGCTCTACAATGTTCCACAAAAGTACGAGTAGGACGTGGTAAGTGTTTATTTAAATCACCCAAACTTACAACAAATGGTTTAAAAATTTGTAGTATAGAGTTATATGGTCTGCAATTTAATTCAGTTGTGTGTCTAGCGGGGAATGTGCTGAATGTTAAGGAACTCTAATCTCACCATTTTTTTCCTTTGCTCCTCAGCCTCCATCTCTTTCTTCTCTTTTGCTCTCATCTCCTTCTGCTTTTCAAAGTACATCAGCCTGTCCACCTCCATCTCAATGTATTTGCTCACACTAAACTTCTGAAGGCCAAAGTAAAAGTGTAAGAACATTTCAAGGACATTCCCAATAAGTGTATGAGTAAAAAAGATCATTTATAACAAGATTCATTAGATGATGTAAAATGTGATACTAGACATCAGGAAACAAGTCTTTATTTAAATGGATGTTTTAGGAATACAGCGATGCATGTGTTCTCATTACTGACCTCGTTGCTCGAAGGACTGCGGAGAGTCCATGGAATCTCTAGTATATGCAATGTACCAAGTTGGTCAGACACAGCCAAAAGGTGCTGTTTGGCTTATAAAACAGAGAGTAATAAAAAAGAGGAATATTACATCACAGACTTTGTGTATTACTGCATACAGGTCTGAGGATTTTCGAATGAATCTCAAATTGAAGAACATGGAAAGCCCCGTTGATCCCTTTCCCCAGTGTAGCAGCTTACATGAGACCATCCAAGGCTTGATGCTGGTGATTTTGACAGAAGTAATGTTGTGGGTCTGGGATGGCTCATGGGTCTTCTCCAATAGGTCCCAGACCTCAATGTTCCCTTCTTTCCCAATGAAGAACACACCTGGTCTTGTTGGAGACCAGTAGCCCACGGTGGGTTTATTTTGAGAGCAGCTTGAGTGAAGGATTGGCCCATTCTGAAACAGAATCACCTCGCCTCAAGATGCACACAGCAACCTTGTACCCATTGAAATATAGTGACTGCATAGAAATGTCCTGGGATTATTTGAGGAATGACTGTCTTAACAAGTGTCCTTCTACCTTTCTGGCACTGATACTGCATTTCAGTCTAAAATTATATTAACCAACTATACAAATGTATTTCTTCCAAAAATACTGCACTGTATTGTTTTTGCAATTATGGTATTGCTATGAAAAAAGAAAATGCCAAAAGAACAACATGTTGTGGGGCAGTTTAGACAATAAACTAGGAAAATAAAATCCTCAGCAACTAAAGGATGTTGACGGAAGAGCGGTATTTAAAGAAGTTAAAGAAACGATTTCAAGCTAATTAAATCTTGATGATATTATATAGCATTAAAAAAAGCATAACGAGTTTTTAAGCAGTTTCTTTTTGTAAGAAATCTGTCAAGTGCCAAAAAAAAAAAAAAACATAGGGCTAATTTTAGAGCTAATTTACCATCACTCCCTCTTTCCAGATGGCGAACGTCCAACCTCCCACGGTCAGGATAATGTCTTTGAAAAACGGAGACCTCCGAACAGTGTTGACCGGCCCATCGTGTATGGCGAAGCAGTGAGCCGGCTTGGCACCTGAGAAGAGGTGAGGCGTCAAATCCATTACCATGCAGAGAATAGTGATTAGGCCCTCAAGAGGAAAGAACTGGAAATAAATCCATACGAATGAAGTATGCCCGTAAAAGGAAGAACGGAGTAATAATATAAACCTCAGAACAACTCTGGGTAAAGATAATAACACGTTAGTAGGGTTGGCATCATTTTTCCTGGGTTTACGAAGGATTACACAATAACCCCTTTATGGAGAGGCTATTAAACATGCTGAGGTGTAATATTTAAGTTCATCACATAATTGATTTATATAAATCTCTTAACAACATATCCAAAAACTAGGGTATCCTGTTAACAATAACAGTAACAGTAACAATATGCAGTATAATCCTCACACTTCTTACTTCGTCAAATCAAAACAAGAGATTACATTTTTTTCCTTCATATAATCCCAGAAAATCATTCACCTCAACACTGGAAACTTGTGTTCCTATAATAAGGTTATTTTCAAGTCAGTGGATCCTTTGTTATTTGTGCAGTTTGTAAAATTGCGGGTTAGTATGATCTCAAGTGATTCATGAAAATGTGATTGTTGGGCAGTGGAAATAATGTTGGAATTGTTTTAGTATCCTTGGGGAGTCCACATAATTCTGTAGTGAGGTAATGTAAATACAAATTAAGCCAAAGTAATTATTTCTTCCCCTGGCAAAATCTTAGATAAGAATTGTCGCAGGAAGCTAAAATTGGACCGCTTTAGAATGACCTTGGCAGAAGTCTTGTTTTTCGCTTCAGTAACCTTGTAATGCAGAGGAACCAGCCAGTATTTTACACTCTACTGCACCCAGACTTTTGATTCTTTGTAGAAATTAGTGAACTGAATCTCCCTCCCCTTTAAATAATGATAAGATTAGTTTGCTCAGTGTTTATGCTTGAGTATTTATTTAAATGAACAAGCTTTTTCAAACAATACAAAATATTACTATCAAGCTATAATCTTAAAACAAGATCTGTATGTGCATAACAACACAGACAGTAATTCCAAAAAATGAAGAAAAAAAAAAATCACTAATTGAATAAATAGCAGAAGGATATATATAAAAAAATTATTAACATTTTATTTTTTAAATGCTTATTAAAACAAAGTTGGTAATTTTTTATTAACTTTTTCAAAACAGTTTAAAATAATTTTTTTAATGAATTCATGAAAATTCGTCTATAGGAATATGCTCCAAAAAAGCATTGGTTGATATTTCAGAGGGCGCCGATTGACCTAGCACCATGTCGGCCTATGGCTTCTGACTCTCCAGGGGAGAGCAGTGCAGTGATCTCACTGGCTGCCTCTGAGGGGTTTAACACCCAGGGATAGGACCCCTCTTTGGAGTCTATGTCAGTTCTTCTTTGTCTGCCCAGGTTAGGTCGCTGAAACGTAGAGCTGCGGAGACACCGGGCATGTCCCGGCTTGCTGCGTCGAGAGGGAGCTTCTCCATTTCTGGTGATCAGCCATTGGAGGCTTCTGAGGCTCCACCCATCCATCTGGATTTTTGGAGCAGGTTGTTGTCCGCTTGGCAACACCCAGCCACAGGTCTGAGGTGTGGCGGTCTAGCGATACCTTAATACAGGCTCCGTGACGCAGATAAACTGGACCTAACGCACTTCCCTCCAGCTGGGACGATCACAGCATTGGTGTAATCCACCAATTTTAACGTGCGGCCTGCCCAAACAAGCGATGCATGGTGGCCAAGAATGTTCCTACGAAGCCCTACTCCGCCAGCACCTTTCTTGCCAGCTCGGACAATTACAATACTATCTTGGTGGCGTACCAGGCTAAAAGAAAACCTGGCATCTGCTATGGGTGGGCTAGGCCACAATCATCTGGGTGAGCTCCACTTTGTAGCACATAATCTGCTCAAGCTGGCAAAGTTTGTCAGCCAGGCAACAGACACAAACATAGCGGAAAATAAGACAGCCCTCTTTAATACCCCTATCACGCCGGGCCACACCTTTGATCAGGTGGCGATGAAAGCTAGGGAGACAAAGGCTTTTGCCCGCCAAGTGCCAAAGCTGCCTTTGGCTCAGAAGCACTGGCAGCCCAGTATGTACGGTTACCACCCGGGCCATTCATTTGATTAGCTCATTTGCGCCAAAGCCTACGGAGCGGGATCTGCTCACCGGCCATCTCCCGTGGTTAGGCGTGAGAGTTAGCCTGGCAAAGAGACGGTTGGTCCCACCTCAGAAAAAATTACAGAGGGCTAATGTTGAATTCTCTTTGCATAATGGTTATTCCCATTATCTAATGGGAAACTTAAATCGGTCTTTAAATTGCACTGAAAAAAACAGTATTTAGACTTACTGGACAGCCTTCCAGAGTCATCCTTTTCCATCTTCCAATCTGTGTATAAGAGTTCTCCGTCCTGACAATTATAAGAAAAATAAATAAATAACCTTCAGACATGAATCAAAGTTTTTGAGGATTTTAACAACAACATTTCTAAAGTTGCAAATTTCCTAAAATTCTTTTTCAAAAAGTCTATCTGTGTTGATGGTTAGGCATAATAAATCCACATGGGAGGTATTTTGTTCTTTATGTCCAAAACTCATTCATCCAGAAGACCAAGATTTTATTCTAACTTCCATTTATTAAATTCAAGGGTCCAAGCTTACTTCAGTTCCAACAAAAAACTTGGTGCTGATGTCCTCCAAAGCTTTAAGATGTTTGGCTGAAGGAACTCGGAGTAGCGAATAATCAGTCCCTCTTTCCACGTTCTGCTGAGATTTACCTATCAGAGACAAGCCAAGTAAACAAAAAGCCATGAACATGGGACTGACATTTTCCATTAGATTTAAAGGGCTAATCACGAATCAGTCTTGTAAAATTCCTGTGTAAATAAGCGAATAATTACTAACAAAATGTGGTGGGTTTAATTTCCCTCAGTTGGACGATGTCTATTCTGTTTCGAATTTCGCTCTTCTGAGAATAAATTGGATCATGGTGTTCTCTGTAATTGGCTTTGTGACGTATACTATATACTAGTATATAATATGTATCTAGCTGACTGTGACACATCACACCTTTCAATTAGTTTGGCCAGGTACTGTCATCTCCCTAATGGATTATCGAAGGACATTTAAGTAGACCAACAGTAAGACAGAACTGATCAGAAGTAATTTAGTACTCAGATAACTGACAACTTCAAACACAGAGCGTACATGAGATAATGAGATTATGAAGAAAAGTCCAGGCACACGAATGCCAACTCCTTCCAAACTGTCCAAAATCTATAAGCATTATTTGAAACGAGAGATTAAATAGCCCGTCGCAAAAAAAGCTGAAAAATCCACCATTTTAATACCCTAACTAAGGCCGCCTTGTTTTCAGAGATTTTGCTTAATAAAAGTATATGAAATCAGAGGAGCCATGCCCTGCTGATCATGGTGCCCAGTGATCCACAGTAGAGTCCCAAACAGAGGGCATATTGAGCACCACCAGATGCCGCAGACCTGCTGCAGTCCCAAGGGCTTGCAATCTTGTGCAGTCTGAGGTCAGAGTTAATAGAGGGAAGTCAAGGACCAGCATTTTTTCGCATCACCTTCACCAGACTCTCACGCGAAGAGGCAGAGAAGCTTAACGCTCACCAGCGCTGCGACCTGTGTGGCTGTCGTTTGTGCCGTCTCTCAAGCTGAATTTCATAGGGCTGTATTCACCACTAGTGCCTATCTTTGGAAGCGTCACCTAATGAAAAAACATTTTTACTCACATTATCATACCCATGAAGTAGTACAGTAAGGTAAAAAGTGGCACTGGTAAAAGAGATCATCTCAACTGGTCACTGATTATGTTTAAGAAATGTGTTGACACAGCAATACACTACCATGCAGTTTTTATGATGGATAGAAGTTGAATGATATACCCTGAGGAGGGGTTTCCAGGAAAGATCCAGGTGTTTAAACGTGTTGGGAACGCCATGTGGATTCTCCAAAAGTTTCTCCTCCACTGTTGATTTCCTGTCAGTCACTGAATGGGTGGCTATCTTCGGTGCTCGGACATCCCAAAACATCACAAAGCTGTGTCGACACATGTACAAGTAATTAGATCAAAACATAACTGAGGTCACATTAACCTTTCCTAAAATATAATGATATGCACCGAAAAACTGAATCCTGTTTACTTGCATGATGTCGCTAGAAATGGGACACATACCAGTCAGGGGCACAGGTGACAATCTGAACACAAATCAGGTCCTTGTTTTCCATTGGTGTCCCTGTTCTGTAAACCTAAATGCAGGAGAGAAAAGAAGGACTGACCCAAACATTTTGAATAAACCATATTCATACACATTCAAACTTAGACTTTTGTGTAAATCTAAATGTAAATTGATGGCTAGTGTCCTGTGCATTCTGTTAACTACTTTACTTATCCGTCTAAGTCAGAAGTGGTTTTAAGGGGAATTCTCATTTGGTGGATTCCCGGTACAGCTTGTTTGAGATTCTAACATTTTCCCTTAAGGTTGAAAGCTCTAATTAATGATTAAAACAAACCATCCTGAGACCACATAAACGTGCTGGTTAAGGCACAGTTGCATTCGTTCTGGCGACGGTTTGCTGATTTTTTGCTTCAGTCTGTAAGACAAATGTTCTCAGTTAAGTTGCAAATGTCAAGTATATATGCCCAAAGAGTCAATCAAACTCCTGGAAGCGATTGATGCGTGGCAAATGTTAGTGAAGAACAGCAAACATGCCAAACTGTAGGTTGTTGTGGAATTCTAAAAGAGATCGAAAATCTTCTTGAAATTTGGGCAGACGCCCATTTACAAACGGTGCTTGCAAAATACCCATAAAACCACAAAGAGTTTAAAGACTTTTTCCAGTCAATTAAAGAGCCTGGGCTCTAACTCCACTTCTGACGAATGCTGAGAACACACTGAACAATGTAAGACCTTCGTTAAAACTAGGGACATGTTGCAAATGTAATTTTCTTGTGTTCTCAGTGCTATTGCCGATGTGAGGTGAAAGGAAGGTGCACCTGAAAAGATGGAAGTGTTCTCAGTACTAAGAAAGGATATTGTGAGGGAAAATATTATTGCAAATTTATAAATACAAAAAACCAAGCCAATCTTTTTAACGTCATATTTTATATAGCCTCTAGTCCGACCATACCTCAAAATTTTCTGGCAACCATTGTATATCAGTAATTGGTGCTTTGTGCCCATTCTCTATGCATGAGACAGCACAATAGCGCACAATAGGAGTTTCATTTTCTTTCTTATCTTCAAAGCCTGGCTGTAAAAGCAAGTGAAAATGAAAAAATGAATTATAGCACACATTAGTGTTAAAGGCACATATGAACACTGACCGAAATCCAGAAGGCCCATCATTTAAAAACAATGCCACAGTAACTCGTTATCAATAGCGATAAAACCAGGCAACTTCAGTACCTTCACAAACTGTTTAACATCCACAGGTTGACATAATTCCTGAATGAATGAGTGCGAGGGAACCCTGGTTCTCAAGGGCCACAGCGTCTGCAGTCTTTTTGCCTCGCCGCTTAATTGTTCAATTGAAAATCATTATTTAGATTAGAAATTATTCTATATTCTCCAACGCATACAACCATCGTTAATTAGCGTAAAATGAACTGAGGAGTAGGAAACCCGCAGACACTGCGGGCCCTGGAGAACCAGGACCAAACCCCTGCTCTGTAGGCTGTTAAACTTAATTTGTCTTTTTCTTGGAGTACTGACTATAGTCTTTGTGCTGGTTGAGGTGCTCTTCCCCGCTCCAGAGCGAGTGCCTTGCAACCATTCTGCATAGGCTGTGATATCCCATAACACTACCTGGAATTGCAAAAAAAAGATACGATTTTTCAATATACATTTCAAAGGTTATTAAGGCACATCATTACGCCTTATGCGAATAGATTTCTATACAGACGATAAATGACGTCATGATAGATTACTCGTTTTCCATGTGTTGAAAGGGAACTGAAAGGGTATCATCACCTGACCATTCATGCAGCCGCCAACGATTATATTGGAATCAGAAGGACAAAACTCAAAGGAGAAGACATCATCTGGACACTCCAATACTAACTGGAAAACATGATAATCAGAGAGTGGTACAATGAAGCTGAGCCCTGTGCAATAGCTTATTTACACTGTTTCGATTGCAAGTAGTATTTTTCTCCGGTACAATTTAATACATACTTTATCCACTCTTAACATCATTAATAGGTCAGGTAACTAGTACGGAGCAAATTAAACTGGAGCTGAATTTACAGAGAATTTTCAAAAGCAGCATAATGGCACACCAGTGACATTTCCACAGACAGTATGTTCCTAAAACCTGTTAATTTCATATTTTTAAAGAGCCTTTCACAGATAAACTTTATTTTAAAGGCTGGCCTAAACTGAAGTTCAGTCTGGAAAAAAAAAAAATGAGTTGTAACCTGTCAGAGTGGATTTAAACGGTGGTTTAGAATGAAAGAGGGGATTTAGACATACCTGTGGGTTAATGGGATCAGAGAAGCTCCAGAAGAGAATGAGTGAAGGGTTTAGAAGCAGCTTAGTGGAGCTATTGATCCTGTCTTCAAAGGACAACTGCTCCGTTACAGCGACTGCGATCACTCCTGTCATAACCACATCACAGAGACCGAATCGTAAGAATAGCTGCCCTGTCTTTCTCCGGCAATTTCTGTCGAGGGACATCGTCCCACAAGGTTTGTCACTTTTGCTAAATCGCCCTGAAAAATGTACAATCTTATCCCACTGAGTTACCTCACAAGCTATAGCATATGGTCCCCAAACTCTTCTATGACCTTGATATTACAGGCAACTTGATTTGGGTTTTGTTTCATTACAGTCATTCAGTTCCTTAGCAGACACCCTTACTCGAGGCGTTTATTATCACAATTAGCCGATTGTGGATACTTTTCTGAGGTACTTTAACTTTGATCAATGCTGAAAACCTAGGATTGAGCATTTAGCCTGCAGTTCATAAATCCCTCCCAAAGACTTATATTTATTAACATTTTCAGTTTAAGAAAGCTGGGAAAATATGTATTTTTTGCACAGTTGTATTTTTTAGCCTTTGTTCAAAGTAATTGTTAAAGACTTAAGTAGTCATCATTAGCAGAACCCGCCACTGCTAAAAGACAGGTGTAATTCAGTCAGATAAAATGCTTGCGTTGTTCTGGACCAAAGGTAGCGGGATGAGGTGTCACCGTTGATAGTGGGGTGCCAGCAGATGTGACTAATTGTTTTCTCTTTGCTGAAATGCAGGTCGGTGAAGGACTGGTACTCTTTGAGGTGAGTGTCATATTTTCCCCCAAAGGGGATGTCTGCCTCACTGAGCGCATGCCAATCATCAAAGAACACGTCCATGATCTCATTTTGCTGGATGGCAATTTCAAATCTGTGCAATGACAGACACGGCCAGGAAAACAAAAAATGAAAGGCACATTTTCAGCTTAATTTTAAAAACATATTAATGAATTTCCGTTATGCATGGTACAGTAACAATTATTCTTATCGAAGCTGTCTGATTCTGTAATATGATGAATACTTTTTACAATTATAAAGCACTAATTGACTAAATTGTTTGGTTTTACTTCCTGACATCAACATATGCCGCAGTCACATACTGTAACATACTGAATTAATCAGTTATCATAGTTACCTTGGAACGACTGAATTTACAAAATTCTTAAAGTTTTCTGAATTCATGCAGCTTTCTTTTTCCACTTCTGTGAACTCCCTGGGTTCGTACTGTGTACACATATTTCTTGGATATGACCTAAAAGATCAATATATTTGATATGATATCATTTCATATATTATGTAGACAGATCTTGGCTGTCCTCTGATGCAGTTTTAAAGGCAGTCACACCAAATTTATGTATTTGATTTATGTAAAATGTACATATTTTCATACAGCTGCACATAATATGCGAGTACATACCACGGCGTCTGTGTGCTAGAACTCGTCAAGATAGGAACAGCTTGTACCGCTGTGTTTCTCTCCATCTGCTTAATGCTAAAGTTCATGTCCTGGTAGGGGGTGCATTCTATGTACCCATCCTTTGTTTCTGAGGCACTGCGATCAGAGAATGTGACCGGGGCTCCAAATTCCCTTCGCACTCTTGAGATCCGGTAATTCAACTAAAAAGAGACGCATGAAAACACCTCCGCCCATTTCATTATCTTACCGAAACGTGTCTGTTGATGCTTTGAATCAATCAGCAGGACAAAAATTCTGCAAGTCGTATCGAGGATAATCTTCCTGTGGGATTTAATTAATATCCAAATAATATATGTCCTCAATGAGAGGAGCAGGGATGCTTTGGTTGACGTGTGAAACCATTTACCCTTTTTCTGGAGTCCCTTACAGAATCTTCTTCAATTTCCCACTCACTGCCCAGGGATACCCATGGCTGAGGCTCTGTTGTCAGGCATATAAACGAGTCCAATGACTCCTCTTCCATAGTCCCTTCACCTGCAGACACTGGAGGCTATATTGGCACACACATTATAGTGAATCTAAATCTTAAAACTGCAAACAAATGACAAATAACCATCAATTGTCTCGTCATCCAGATTATTTGTAAAAACAAAACAAAACAAAACTGTTTGAATTATTACAAATTACCAATTTGTAACCTAAAGCTGCCTTACATGTAAAACTTAACATTCCTCCATGGTCACTCCAAATATCAATGATAAAACAAACGTTTTCCAGTTTATAACCGTTAAGAATCGCACATAAAGTACCTTTGTATAACACAAGGGAAATATAAACATGCAGAATCCTTATCCTACTGTATGTTAACTACTGTCTTTCTTTTTTGAGAGGGAAAAGCTACCAAAATTGCCTTACATGTAGGATGCTTTCCTTTGCCTCCTCAGTTAAAACAAGATAGAAGCTTTGTCCATATGTGAAATCTCTATCAAACACTAACAGAAGCTCTTCCCCAGGATAGTCCTAGGAACATTACAACAGAAAGGACGGAAGGGAAATAAAATGCAATTCATTAGTGAACTTAGGTTATAATATTTACAAACATTATTTTAGCCATAACATTTTTCTCCCATAAAAAAGATCTCGTACAACACTGAGAAATATAAGACAAATCTTGCTCGCACTAAAGTTTGTTCATGAACAATAACAATTTCACCCGATTAAATGTGAGTGATGAGTGAACAAAATTACTTCCAATGCTTTGTATGTAAAATTACCCACAAGCACGATCTGCTTTGCAGGGTGGAAATCAGATACTGCAGCTCTGTTCTTCATGTCCTGAAGGATCTCATCCTTTTTAAGAAGCATGTAGGGGCTGTCATGGGTAACATCCTCATCGGCGCGGCACTTAAACAGTACCTGGGTTGCCGAGGTGAGAACTAGGGGGAAGATGTAATCTGGACCAGCGAACATGACAACTTAGTAAAGAATATGCAGTGTAGACCATAACACATCTTTTAAATAGAGTTTTAACTTATTCTGAACACCACAAAATTACCCCTAAACAATTCACATGTTTAAATGTTTATTTGAAAGAAACTATACCTTATTTAATTGTTAACCTAAACAAAACAAAACAATCAACCGTTTTGAGAGAACAATAGAACAGCAATATAGCTGAAGAGATGGTTATCCACTTCAAACATTGCATTTGGACAGAAAAAATATTTTACTTTTAATTTTACAACTTTTCAATTGAAATGATGTGTTTTTTTATGGTTTACTAGTTGTATTCATTACAACCTTTTAAATACTTAACTTCATAACAAGAGCCTAATTATTTGTGTATGATTAGAAAGGCATACCCAACAGCAACAGCCCTGTTCCTTTCCCTGAGTCCAATTTTCTCAGACAGGGACTTTGAAAAGAAGATGAAAGCCAAAGCACTATCTATTTGTTTTAGTGTGTCTCAGAGAGGTTGGACTGGACCAACAGTTGGGTGGATATCAAGGAACCTGTCTTAACCAAATGGATGCAACAAACCCTACAGCCAGAATTACATTTCAACCCGTGTTGGGTAGTAGCTCAAATACTTCACTGTATTAAAACCTGTTAGCTGGCAGAGTTTCTGCGTTCCGAGTTTCTGAGACCAGAGTAAATCTCCAAACACAAAGTATAGCCGTTGCCTTAAGCCGACAATATAATCAAGAGGTTGGGCCAGGTGAGGATTGTCAGTAGCTTGGATATTACCAGTCTCTCTACCTCCTCAAAAGGAAACAGACTATACCGATACTAAGTGCTTGGCAGCATATTGCATTACACTGATATTTTGAACTAATGGCTCCCTCTGGTGGTTCAAAGTTACCATGACAGCTATACTTGACCATGGCGGCTGCCCCTCATCACTATAACTTACAGATGCCACTTGTCAGTCTAACGTGGAGGAGGGTTTTAAAAGCTATAACGGTGTCACGAAAATTTAAAATAAGCTTAAGAGACAAAGGAGACGTTCATTTTAGCACAAGCTAGCCCGTTGGAATACCGAATCTTACCAGACTCTGCAAAACTACCAATCGGTGATACAGTATCATTCTTTTTACCTAAAACAAATTCAAATAAACTTTCATCATATTTCTTTCAAAAGCTACAGATTATTTGAATTATTGCAATGGTAAAATTAAAGACGCGTGCAACACAGAAACATATGCATATTCAAAGTGACAAATTAAGTAGCTCTATAATTTTCTATAACATCGTATGCCCTGTTAAAGTTCTTACCTTTCGCCTTCCCACTAGCCTTACTGCTTACGATACTTGCAGTGCTCTTGGGTCTTTTCGGGGCCATCATAGGTTATATGCTACAGGTGACATAATTTATCTTTTTTAAAATGTTTTATTAAAACGTCATTTGGTAATATTTTAGTACAATCGACAGGGCATTGTGCAAGTACAAAGGAATTCTATCAGCAGCACAACTTCGACCCTGAACTCATCTTCGGCTAACAAACTAGCTTGATTTTAAATGGTAATATTTTAATATTTCAGCGTCACACACTATCGGACTAGCCACGTTGAAATACTGCGAAATCCTTATGTAAAATGACCAAAAGACAAAACAGACAAGACAATTTTAAATTCGGAAGACAAATTAATTCAATTTAAGGTGAGAATTAAGCAAGAAAATAACGGTTACACTCAATGCCATTCGGAATAGTTAGCCAGTTAAATTCAGCTGGAAGCGCTACCAGGTGTTAAGCGATCAATCTATATAATCAAGCAATTTGTCAATAAAATAATAAATACCAACCTTTAGAATTTTAAAATATAGCTAAATTTGATACTATTTTACACTTTTTATTTTTAATCCCATTTGAAATTACTTCCTTCACAAGCAAATAACGAAATCAACACCGTTGCTAGTAGTTACGGACGCTCCACAGTTCTTGCAGAAAAGCCGTGTGAATGGAGTGCAATACTTCCTGTAGGTACCCGGGTATGCACTTTTCAAATTAAAAGTCCATTGCATTCATTTCGAAAACAATAGTTTCTGTTTTAATTGAATTGTTTTTTCAAACCTGTTCATAAACACAAAATAATTCTTTTAATAAATGAAAATAAATAGTAAATGTCAAATGTCAAGATATGGCACATATTGTTAGTGGAACATAAATATATCAATTTCTACATCAAAATTATAGGATAGTAACCAAATTAAAGTGGGCATTGTGATGTTTGTCATTGTTTGAGCTAGCAATGAATCAATTGCCTATTAGCCATCTGGCTTTAACTTTTGCATTGCCTTTGAAAGATGCAAACTCTTAGTTTAAAAAAAAAAATTGTTGATAAATACCTGTGATATCCGATTAAGATAAAATGTACTCTTAAAAACTGGCTTCACTTGGTTAATTCTGAGGTACTTGAATGACTTTGTTGTAAATGGCACAAAAAAATAAATAAATAAAACCAGTACAAAAACCCACAGGGTTTTTTGGGGGGAATGGGAAAAACTTGTGAAGACGTACACACATTCCAATAGTATGCCTATTTATGCCTAAGGCATATTGGACTAGGAATAAATAGTTGTCTGGCAAACTGTCGTTGTTGGACCCTAGAGCAAGCCACTTAACCTGAGTTGCTTCGGTAAACAGTTCACTTGTGTAAATAGATAAGGTGATAAAGAAGAGACCGTACACAAATATTTAATCATGTATCAACATTTTGGCACAATCTCCATTCATCAGGGTATATAAATATTTGCATACAGAGAGTTTGCATATTTCTTTTCTTATCCAAACACTTCCATCAGTCTACACCTTGAAAAACATTCAATGTGTGCCCTCTTTTTAAATGCATGAAGCATTAATGCGCAGCTATGCCAATCTGGATAAGAACATCTAAATGCTACACTTTTGATGTGTGATCTTAACAATATACAGAGGAAAAAATAGCAGTAGATAGGCAACGCAGTTGCCCACTGTAACGTTCCATAAATAGAAGGAAATGTCAGAATGTCACCATATGATCCCCATATACTGTACCGATGCTTTGCTCCAATGATGCTCCAAATAATGTGCTAAGCCTATTTCTTATGGGTTCTAAAAAGGTTTATACTTAAATGCTTATCCCCTGTCCTCAGTTTGATGTTTTTATTTAGTAATATTATGTAAGGCTGTTCTGTTTTCACAGAAAAGGTTGTTTATCAATGGCAGGCCATTATAAGTTACTGAATAAACGCAAGCGCACTCTTTTATATTCAGTGTTTTGGGGCAACGGAACAGAGATAGACAACTTTGTATTTTGCTGGTGTATAAGGCACAGAATTTATCTCAGTCATCAGCAGCAGTGGGCTATTTCCTCTGTGCCGAGGTTATCCCATTGTGGCATGAGAACTGAAATTAGTGGTCTGAGAAATGGGGAACCACCCTACAATATGCAAGGTTACTCTGGGGAAAAGAGCTTACCCTTTGACTACAATCTCCTTGCAGAAAAATAATCAAGCATCTAAACAACTGTAATTTGCCATTAATCTTGTATATAAAACCCCTCAAGAATATTTGTGATTGTCGAGTCTAGTTTGAGCTGTGAATGATCACATTTTGTGTTAGAACAAATGATGAAGTTGTCTGTCATCAGCATTTTCATGTAAAATAAGGGGAAGATCGATTACTTTTTGAGGCAGTATTTCTTATGTGCAATGTCATGACTTAAGTAAGGTGCGGACATTTGGTTTAAGGGGTTGATTTCAATGATTCGTAAAAATTATGGCTAATTTAGCACAGCATACTAAAATGAATTCCAAAAGTAATTCTAAGGAATGGAATGGAAAACGGAGATCACAGGTTTGAATCTGGATTTTTTCACCGCCAACTGTGACCAGGAGTTCCTGAGCTGCATTAAGCACTCAATTCCATTTGAGGTAAGAAGGAGGCAGTGGGTAGAGGTGCACAGTGTTGTCTCAAGGGAAATACCCATGCTCTAAGAGGTGCTAACCCTAAGTACAGGCTTTATGGCCTGGATTTTGTTTAATTACCAATAGCTTGAAAGTGGGTCAGAGAAGTCAAGATTATGTCCTTTCAAGATTATATATCTTACATTTAGTTTAATAACAAATATGTGATAATAATACCAATTGGTTTGTTATGAACACGATTTGGTAAAACTTTAAAGCTTTTATAGTCAGTATGATTTGGACTATGGACTGACACTCACAATGAGGCTGTGTATGTTTACAGCCAAATAATAACCTGCAGATATCTTGTAAAAAGATTGATTAGTCCCTTCTAAGACCTTTGAACATGTTAAAATGCCAAACAAAATCATGTCCTCTCCAAACCACAAAGTCGGTAAATTTCTTCTAGCCACAGACTTGTCACATATATTTGGCAATTTTTTTATCAAATGTTGGTATTATTTGAAACAAAGCGGTGATTGTGGGGGACTTAAATATTTATTTACTTTATCAAACCACACTCGGTTGTGTAAGCTAATTTCTTGGCAGTGTGTGTGTAACTCTTGGACTGCTTGTCAGTCTGGGCTGCCGTGGGTGTGTCTCAAAGGAGCTGGTTTCTCCTGAATCTGGTTCCTCTCAAGGTTTCTTCGTTTATTTCATCTTGACCGTTCTGCATTGGTGTAGTATTTCTGGGCTTTGTTTTTCTGGTGGTTTTCGGTCGGTCTCACCTTCAAAGTTATCTGTGACAACACATTTATGATAAATTTTCTTCAGTTTATTTAAATTCTGTTCTTTTCTAATAAACTATATTTAAAGCAGATTTTTTCATAATATGAAAAGTGCTATACAAAAGCATTATTTTATTATTATCTGGTTATTGTATCATTAAAGGCTCTTGTACATTTCTTGTATTAGTCTGTGAAAAAGGAAAACACAGTTTTATTTTCAAATTAAACTCAAATGTTCAGCCATTCTCTGTCTCGGTTGTATACAGTAACTAGAAATTGAACATAAAGGGCCATAAATATGAGCACAAGTCATAAACCAAATCAAAAGAGAATAAAAACAGCATAATTTAAAATACATATATTTTTGGTTTGAATTAGTGCCGCTGAAATAATGCTATGAGGCCAAGACGAAAACAGGATCTTATAAAAGATCTAATTAAAGATACTACCATAGTAAAGTCACAAAATACATTTCGATATGTTCTCCAAATACGGTATGCGTGAGCCTTTATTCAGTGCTGGGACATTCCGTGTTTGTACAAGATGGCTCATGTTTGTTCTTTTTAATTCAGCTCCTAGTGCCGGCTGGCGGAGGATGGGCTCCCCCTTTAAGCCGGGTTCCTTTAAGAGTTTTTCCTTGCCACTGTTGCCACTGGCATGCTTTTGAGGGGGTCAGGCCTGGGACATATTGTATTTTTCTGTATGTAATGCGTCTTTGTGACATGGAAACATGTGAAAAGTGCTGTATTAAAAATTATTTGACTGCTTGATTAATTGAAACACAGCAACCGCTGTGAAATTTCTGGGGTGGCCTGGGGTGGCCTGGGGTGGCTTCTATGCCATCAGGAGATACTCTCTTTCAATTGACGCCGAATCTCTCGTGCGGACCGTGCGGCCCGCATTGTCTAATAAGACGAATGGTTTGAAGGGGAGCTATTGTTACCTCGCCGTCCCCATCAGTGGAGGCAGAATTCGAAGCAGTGAGCTGGGATGCAATGATTAGCTACTCCAGCTATAATTAGCTATTAGGAGAAAAAAATATGCATGATTTATAATATATTTGAAAGAGATATTATGTGATCAAGTACAGGGTGTGGTGAAAGTCTGGCCTGATGCACTGGAGGCAAGAGTGAAGTTCAAACAATTGTTTATATTCATTATATGAAAACAAAAAAGGGCTTTGTACAAGTAGTAACTCTTTCAAACTCTGGTGAATAAATAATAAAGAGTCACAAACCAAACACAAAACCTTTGTCTCTGGCTACAGAACAGTCACTTCTTTCTTCTGTCTGTTCATCTCCCAGGAAGCCACATTCTTCCTGTTTTTATATTTTCACCAGACTAATCACAGGCTAATTTGCTCAGGTAACTCAGTCCATTGAGGCTGGCCATTCTCTCCTTGGCCACAATTTTTATTTGTGTATTTTGCCAATTGGTATTGTAGCCAGAAGTCATAAGTATAATACCAGTAATAGCGAGAACAATGTCATAATAATCAAAATAATATTTGTGATCAGTGTGCCTTATGCTTTAGGGTGCAGGGATCAGAGTGTGTTCCATAGGAAATGTCGGGAATAAATCTGATAAATAACTCAAGTGAATTTTTCATAGCACATTTTTACCACTGAAAAATTATTTCATGAGAATGTATACACGCCTGCAAAAATATACTACACAGAATGATTAACATAAAAGTTTCAACACTTAAATGTGGTTTAATTGTTGGGGTGGCCATAGCTCGTCTCTCACATAGTAACTGAAAAAGTAACTGGAGAGAAGAAACAAACAGTGATCATAATTGAGATTCATGTATTATACAGCCATTAGAATGTTTACTGGTTAAGGGTTTTGTCCGGTACAGTAAGTATCCAGTAAAGTTGCATGTGAGCCTCCTGGATAAGGCTGTCAGCAAATCTAAAAAACAAATTTATGGAATGCAAATTTTTCTGGAATGCAAAGGCCAGTTTGTTTGTTGTGCTGTGACATTTTGGATGGGTTATTTGGTTTAGATTTGTTGAGTAAACAATTGTCTTTGGAAAACTAAGTCTGTAAAACCTAAATAATTTTAAAAGGCCACCTTTTTTAACCCTGGAGTGCTTTTATCAACGACATGAATTTGGTAGATTGTCAAATGTATCGGATTAACCTTAACCCTGTGTCAAGCTGTTAGGACCTAGTTTAGTTTGCTGATTGTTGTCAGAACCCTGCCTGCTTATTTCGTATACTTCCTCAAGGAGCACTTGTCACGTTATTTACGGCCGTTGTGAATGTTTTAAATAGAGTTGCAATGTATTTGATGTGAAAACTTATTGGTTCGATGTATTTTAGGTCAAATACTCAGTTGAGGACGGTTCTTTTCTTTATAAAACGATTTAACCCGGTTTTGATTTTTGTTTATTAGGATAATTTCTTAAATAACCAAACGCACACACGACGAATAGCATAAGAGAATAAAGCGTTACATGCACGTTACTACCACTTCTGGCGTTCGTATTACCTGCTCCCACTACTGCTGCGTCAATTTGATTTATTTATTTATTTTTTGCGTAACTTCTTCTTCTTCCTCACAGACGGGCACTACATTCATTTGCGCGTAGTACTACAATGGAGACGGCTGAAACTATTGGATTCCTGTCTCGAATGAGAGAACGCTCGTTAGCGTTAGAATAGTATTCAGAAAGGTAAACGACATCAGGTAAGTCATTCTTTTTAGATATCGTATACTATTTAGTGTTTAGCGTTCAATTTTGAATATTGAAGTAAATTTCAATTGCTTTTATGTTGATAGACATGTAGTATCTGACAATATACATTGATTTGAGCTGTGTATGTTTAGTGGATGCGATAAAGTACACCAAAAGGCATAAAAAAGTTGCAAGCTATAGTTATTTTGTGATCACAATTTAAATAGGATTTAAGTGCAAAATAAATAGTATGTTAATTGACAGAAAGTTTATGTTTATATTAACAGAAACTCTTCCGGTCGGGAATTATAAGATTTCTACTCTTGCAAAATGCAGTTTGTAAAGTTTGAATTTAAAATAAAATTGTGTTTTTGTTTATGGTAGACAGTATAGTCTTGAAAAAAATTTTTAAGCAATTAAGTCATAGAATGTAACATCCAGATCAAGTATCCTTTATGAAAGAAACTTCGCCTTCATTAATGTTACTAAACGTTCAGGATATATATGGTAGCCATACACATCATAATTAACAGGCAGCAGTTTTGAATATTGAATATTTTCAGTGAAAGTGAAAGGTAATATATGTTTGCAGGAGCTGATGCAAGATGTCAAATGAGACTGAATGCCATTATGGCAAGCTCATGGACTTCTTCTACAACAACAGCGACGGCTACAGCGATCACGTCAAAGATGATTGGGATACGACGTTACTCCTCATTGTACAGTGCATTGGTTCTGTCCTCTGCCTCTTCATTCTGGTCTCAAACGCCTTGGTCATTACTGCAGTGGCTACCAACAAGCGTTTCCATTTTCCATTTTACTACCTTCTTGCCAACCTGGCAGCTTCAGACTTACTTGCTGGAATTGCTTATGTATATCTCATGTTCAACACAGGTAGTGTGTCCAGAAAGCTCACTGTAGAGTTGTATTTTCTTCGTCAGGGTCTGCTGGACACAAGCCTTTCGGCTTCTCTAGCCAATCTGCTGGTCATTGCACTGGAGCGCTACATTTCTGTAATTAATTGGAAAGTGCATAGTAACCTCACCAAGCGGCGTGTAACATTGCTGATTGTGCTGGTGTGGGCAATCGCTATATTCATGGGTGCTCTGCCCAGCCTCGGATGGAACTGCATCTGTAGTCTGGACTCCTGCTCCCAGCTGGCCCCCATCTTTAGCAGGAGCTACCTGATTTTCTGGTCGGTGACCAATCTGATGATGTTCCTTGGAATGGCGGCAATCTACCTGAGAATATACACGTATGTGAAGGGAAAAACATCTGTTCTTTCCCGACACACAACCGGTTCTATAAACCGCAAGAGGACGCCAATCAAACTAATTAAGACTGTATTGGCAGTTCTAGGTGAGTTTACATTTCTTTTTTTCTAGCTTTTTGAGTGGTTGAGTTTATAACCCCGGTTATAAATGATAAAAAGGAATCTGCATGTTTTAAACATAAGTTTAGAGGAGATTGTCACATGTTAAATATTATTTTAATCTGTGACTGCCAATTGTTTTGGAAATATTTATTTTACCTGTAAAAATTACACAAAAAAGTGAAAACGAAACCAAACTTGTCTGTGATGTTACTTTTTTGAATTTGCAATTACTTTCTGAATTTTTTGCTTTATCTGTCTCTTTAAAAGGCTCATAGGTCTACTGAGACTCTCTGAACTTTACATTTAAAACCAATGTTTAGATCACGGTGGATTCATACAAACATGTCAGGCTTTATTTTGGTGATGATGGCGTCATGCCCTAACGCAGGGAGTAGGCGCTGATGAGTTGAGGTGTGGCCAAGCCGTTGTTGCAATCTTTTCAATGCTCCCTATGGTGGAGTCAGCGCCGGTCACATAAATACAAACCACTGATAACTGTAAAACAGTATAAAAATATCAGCAATTGGTAACGTGAGCTTACATGTTGTCGTTGATAGTGTGGTGCGAATTAGAGAAGAAACACACTGTTCTATAATATACACGGCACAAAACATAACTGTTACTGTTTAATGCTGCCTTCTTTCTAAGCCCAGTTTTTTAGATTAACATCCCTTGTATGTTGGAAATGGAAAAAAACTATTCTATAGATCAGTTGCTCTAGAGCAGAATGTGTAAGAATGTATCACCAATGTACAGGGGATTAGAGATAGGGATTTAGTGCAGCATTGATTATGATTTGAGTTGTGATGTCATTAGATAGCTATTGTTAAGTCATGCTCCAGAGTCCAGCCCTTCAATTACTGGGCGAAGAAAATATGCTGTCCCGCTGAAGAATATATTCGTCCACAATATCAATGTATCAGTGTTAGTTTACTGTGGTTAACTTTGATTCTAACTGTAAACACATTTCTCACAATCTCAAAACGTACAAATAGTCACCAATTTACACTATCAGTTGTCTATTTTGCCTTTTTTTGTTTGCATAGTCACTACATTAATCTGTGAATTTCTGTAACTCAAGGCAAAGTTAATTATTGTTTCAAAGTTTATTATTTTTTTAAATTCTCGAATCAGTCACTTATTCAGCCATTTCTTCAGACTACCTTGGGTTGGGAATTTTAACCAGGATGATATCACATGAAGAGTAAGGGGTCACATTTAAATTTATGTCCAGGCTGCAACTCAAACTGTAGTGAATAAGCAACACCCCTTATATTGACAAACCATCACTTTCTTTTGGGTGTAAGCTAAATATCTGGATAGGATTAAACACACAAGGATCATTGTAGAATTGGCTGACACATTGTAGAAATTTATGTTATTTCACAAGAAAATGTATTATTCATTTAAGGCATATTTGTTTACATGCCAAATTTCTTTAGATTCATTTTCTCCATAAAAATGCAGTTTAGGTAACAGCTGTCATGAATGAATCAAACATATGCATAGGGAAAAATATTTGTCAGTACAAAGTCCTGTTTATCGATTAACATATTTTCTACCTTATTTGTCTTTGTCTAATTTTCTGGAAGCTGAGAACATTTAACTATATTTATGTGATCATTAAAGACATCCTGTACAAGTGGTCTGAAGCAACGTATTTAAACCCTCTCCCTAACCAATCTGTGCAGGTTTTCAGGTTGTACCAGTTTGGCTGTTTCAGCATTTACCAAGTGTCAGATTTCTTTTGTGAAATGAGTTCAGCTTTCTAAAGTCTTTAGCCATTTTAGAATTTTTACAATTACCGAGGACACTGTTTACATAGAAAATAAATTACTGTTACTAGTTCCAGGCAGGGAGCTCACTTAAAAAAAAAAATTAAAAAAAAATAAAATGTGTTGCGAGAGAGTGAGGGAAAGGGTGTCCCAGGTACAAAGATTTGAGTCAGACACAGGTAGTGTTTTTTGCAGGGTTTGGCCATGCTTGCGTGTTCATCAATTTTCATTTGAAATTCTGTATTTTTCTTTATATTTTTTTCTACAGCCGTACCTAATCTGGACATTACCCACTAGCAATTTTGCGGAACCGACCCTGAACCAGGCTAGAGAACAAGTTAACTGAACTCATCATTGCCTAGCGTCAGTCTCAGTGCTTAGCCATAAGGGATTAAATGCTAATACCAATGTAAAATGTGCTGTTATTATAATAATTATATTGGTAAAAATACCATTTATTATGTTAGTATTTTTTCTGAATGTACAACATGCAAGGTATACATATACAGCATAATCTTTTCTATTGAAAATAGTGGGCTCTTTACTATACTAGGATTTAACACAGTCTGTACTTCTTTTAAGAGGAAGTTAAATGCAATCCAACAGGACACAACTGGGTCATGTTAAAGAGGCTGTACACAGTATAGGCTACTACACAGACAATGCAAACAAAACTACACAAAATGTTTCAGTAGCCCTTTGCAGAATTTCAACGCATAACTTTTTAAATCTGGGATATTCTGAGATAATAATGATTTGAAAATTGTTCCATAAATGGAATGACACATTAATATGCAGCTTTTTACCTACTGATGTGGTAGCTATTTTATTCTTCACAGTCGGTCACTGTGTAGCCTCATTTGTCTAGTTTTTAGGACCTTTGAATAAGACTTGCGGTTTGACGCGAAATATTAGTCACTTGACCGGAAGCTTGTGTCTATGCCTTATTTTTAAAATGTGCTTCATGTAGAAGTACGTAGTGTCGCGGTAAATGGGGATAACCTAAAGGAAGGCGTAATGACGTTTTCACAGACTATTTTAACAACAGCGAATTAAAAGACCGCAAAGTCTCACGAACTGTACGACCTTTTAGTTTGGAATGTATGGGTGGACCTTGTTAATCTGTGATCTGCTTTGTGTTACTAGAAGTCCCCGCATGTATTTTGCGTTTCAGTGCATTTCACTACATGAATATCAGTGTAATGAGTATTGCATAACTGCATGCATTTGCTGATCTTACTGATCTTCTCACCCTGTTATCACTTCAATGAGATTAGAAAAAATATGAACGTATACACAGCCAAGAATGTTTCTCCCTAATGTAGATCATTTTCAATTCTGTGTTCATTTTGGTTTTCTTTTTTTGTAACTGCTCCTAATGCGCCGTATGCCATCTAGGTTTTTGAGTAAGGGTGTTCCTAGTATTTTTTGACTTGTCTAGATTAGCCTTGTTTTGGATCCGCTGAACCGGTGGTTAGAAGCGGATAAACAGGACAAGCCATTGCACGCAGTTCTCCTTTAGTCACTTTGTTTTCCGTGAAAAAATTCCTCTTTGTCTCAGCATGTTTGGCTAAGGCCTCAGACAGAAATTTGAGTGAAATTGGTATTTACGGAAATATATAAAGACGATACAGATAAAACTAATTGAATTGTTTAGACCACTTGAAGATACTGTTGTCATGTGTTAGGGTGTGCCTTTTTCTATTTGTTGTTTTTTCTTTCTTAATGTTACTCAGTTATCAGTTGTAAAACAAAAAAAGAGCACCGTTTTAGCTTCATAGCATGTTAGTTTCTACAACTTCAGTGTTCGTGAAAGAATGCTGTTTCTGCTAAAAGATCACTTGATGATGGTAATCATTGATAATTGTATCGTTGGGATTTGCTGACAATCCTGCTTGTGTGTGTGATGTGCTCACGTCACCCTGCTCCTGAATGTGTGTGTTTCTCGTCCGCTTCTCCCAGGGGCGTTTGTGGTCTGCTGGACCCCCGGACTGGTGGTTCTGCTGTTGGATGGCCTGGACTGCCAGCAGTGCAACGTGCTGGACTTCAAGCGGCTGCTTCTCCTCCTGGCAGTGCTCA
This sequence comes from Hiodon alosoides, assembly GCA_025775065.1. Lineage (NCBI taxonomy): Eukaryota > Metazoa > Chordata > Actinopteri > Hiodontiformes > Hiodontidae > Hiodon > Hiodon alosoides. The sequence goes on along the minus strand of JAOYSI010020873.1, from coordinate 11,069 downwards.
ACTCCGTCATGAACCCCATCATCTACTCTTACAAGGACGACGAGATGTGGTTGACCCTGAAGAACCTGCTGCGATGCGTTTGCACCGGGACTCGGAGGCAGAGGTCCTCTAAGGCAAACATGCGGGCCCTGAGCTTCAGCCAGGACACCGGGACAACAACCCTAAGCGCCCCTGAGAAGAATGAGGATTCCACTCAGGTCATGCTCGACGACTGAACTACATATATATATACGTATATATTTCTCTAATATAATATTCTCACTTTTTATTTAAAAAAAATCTGTATTACTGTAATCATTAAACTTGAAAATATAGAAATTGTAGTATCCTGGAATATACTATATATTTTTCTAGTTTCTAGTTTCTAGACTTTTTTGCGGTTACTAATGTGTACATTATATATTTTATATTTCTTTTTAAGGTAATGTTCTCATGTTCATTATCTTAAATAATCTTTTTTTGTTTAAATAGTTAGTAATATATAGTAATAGTTAGTATATAATATAGTAATATTCACCATTAAATTTTACATTAACTATATTTAGATTGCTTCTACACATTTGTTTTCCAATGCAGATGTAAAACCCCACCTCCGGTTCAATTTTTAGCACTGTAACAACCACCTTTTTTCACACTTTCACACAATTTCTCTCACTTGTATAGGTAGATATACTCATCAATAAACAGATACACATGTTACAATTGCTACCGAGAGGGGTGTCACTATAGGGGGGGCTCTGTCAGTTATGGTGCTTGCCCGAGTGTAGGCCCTGCAGAGACAATACACAACTGGCTGAGCGTCGCCTGGGCTAGTCTGGGAGAATCAGCAGGGCTTCTCTCAGCTCACTGCTAGCCAGCGCCCCTTCCGTGTGATTGTAGGTTGAGCTGATCTCCAATCCAGTCATGCCATTTCCACCACTAAAATCTGGGACAACGGGCGCAAGATTTTTATCGCACTGTGTTCTCCGGTAGGGCTGCACTGACTCACCAGGCAAATTACTGCCAATTCAGAAGAAGAAAGAAATTGTGGTAATCTTCAGCACAGTGCAAGTCAGAGTAAAACCCCATACTTATTTTCCCAGGATTCATTGTTGGTGGCACGCTAATCAGTTAATTATTAAATATTATATATTTATGTAGTGATGAAAATAAATGTATTCTTTGTAAAGGAATACCATGCAGTAAGTCAAGCCCTCTGTGAAAATGGGCAAAAGCAAGTGGTTTCTTGATTAATTGCTGTTAACCTAAGATCGAATAACTATTTTCTAAATTAGAGAAACGAGTGGAACACGCACCCTTTAGAGCAATGTTTAATGTCAATATGTTTTCCTGAATTGCACAATTGCGAGAGTTTTAAACACATTTTAATGTGTCTATCCATCTTTTTTACCAACATAAGCACAATGTTACGTGCTGTTCCTGTTTACATGCAGCTCTTGTTTAAATCTTCAGAAAGCATCCTTTACAGTGTTTTTAAGCTTCCCTGATAGGTAATCAAGTCATTTTCTAAGCTTGAAAATACAGTTACTGTTTGAAAGCTGTATATAAATGTAAAAGGTAATTAAATCAAGAGGGAAGCCTTTATGTCTATTCAAATGAAGTGCCTTGTCAAATTAAAAGATATGGTAAAGAAAATATACTAGATGCAAGAACACGGTAAAGTACCTTAGATATACTTATTTTTATGGAGATTATTTTTTTATTACTGCAATCAAATATTAAGCAATGCTGTATAACATGTTTGTTTTGTTGCATTTTACTGAATTTATCAGTGTTCCAGTCCATTCATTCCAGTCCATGTAATACATTGCAGTGACATCACATTGCATTTTGTAAAGTTAACACTTGAAAATAAAAAAATTCAAAGATGACTACCTGTATAAAAAACCTGGATGTTATTGCATTATTTAGTTTTCAATATAAACCTTTACCATAGACGTACTGGTATTAGGTTTAAGTGACTCATTACAGAAAAAATAGGCACTTAAAAGCCTGTATGTCATTGAAATATTTGAGCAATATTCTTTTATTTATGTGTTATTGTGTCAGAGGGCTGTTTTATAGCTTAAATCTTATGTTGGTGTTTTAGCTGTTAATATATTATGCCTTTCTAGGTAAGGTTTGATTCTATGAAAAATAACCTTTGTCTTCTATGATGGTGTATGTTAGATGGTTCACCAAAGTTGGCCATATTACCGCTGATGCACATTCCAGTAGAGCACAATTAAACTTCATAACATCTGTGCGGTCTCAGTTCCCCGTACTGGCCATTCTAATGTAGGCATTCGCCGTGCACAATGAAAACTTTGTTTAATACTTCCTAATGTCTCTCTTCCTAGTTTTGGTGATTTAGTTCCGAAGTTAGTTCTGCTTCTTCTTTAAAATGTTTGCAATGTGTTTGTGAATTGGATTGGAAAGGGATGCCCTGAGGATATTCCTACTGAACTAAAACTGGTAAATCTTTGCTACTACAAAAAGATTGCCTGCTTTATTCCTTCTGTATCAACCGTTATTGCGCTTGAATTCCAGGCCACAGACAATGTTTTCTAGTCTGCTTTTTTGATACATGTTATAAAATATGCCTGCTAATAACAATACTATTGTACTGGAATGTACTTTCTACTGATTTGTTTTTTTGTAGATTTCTTCTGTTAGACTCATAACCAAAATTCTATAAAATGGCAAATAAAATGATATATTTCTATTTATTTATTTTCTTAATTGTATATTTCGAGTCATTTATTTATGTATTTACTGTGTAAATAATTTTGGTGTAAAGACAGGTAAAGACAATCTGTTGAAAACCATTCAGAAGCTTTTATAAACACATCCCATTCAGATCATGTATGAGCATATTTGTATAATACAATTTATAATTACTTTCTTTCCACATTTGACAACAAAGTTAGAAAGGTTAGAAAACACAAAAAGATTTCTAATTTGATTTGGTTGACCATTGCATAGAATATATATATATATATTTATTTTTATTTTTTATTTTTTTAAGTTAGTTAGCACTAGTTCGTTTTTAGTTAGCACTCATTATTAAATTAAACTGATTTTTATTTGTATGCTTATCTGAATATAAATCCTGGAGTTTCAATGGTTACAGTTTAATTTTCACGTTCTTCCAAAAACGCAGATTTATCACGTTATCTCATTAAATGTATAAAAATGTTTCCCCCACCATTTTACTCCCCGTCATCGTCTTCTCGAATTCTTTTCTGTCCACCATTCAACCCCCACATGTGGTCAGAGAAGGCCGGAATCCGCCTCTTTATCCTCAATCCATTTCTCTCCACGTTCCTTTGTTTAAATAAATCTTTTTTTACCAGGTTGTCTGTGTTAATCCCATATAAATATTGACTGAAGTCATCTTGCCACGATGAAAAGAAGTTTCCTTCACCGATGTTACTGATTTGGCTCTTGCCAAAAATTTGACCTGGTTGCCTAAAAATTACTTATTACATTTTTACATTTTAGGAATTTAGTAATGTACAAAAGTGCTGTAGTTTAAAAAAAAAACTGAGCTACCTTGCTCTAATGACAATTACTGAGAGAAGGTATAAAGACTAATGCTGCAAGGAAGATAACATTATACTCAGTCTAGAACGCTTTCCTTTAAGACAAAAGTTAGTTTCGTTACGTTATTCTGAGTAGGTTGAAAACCTGGCACAAACCAGACCGTGTACTCTCTTGTCTTTTTTGACAAATTTAAATGTAAAATGGCTGCAAGATGGTGGTACCAAGGCAGAAATCTTTGTTTCTAATATTCATTAACCATGTTAAATACAAGACTTTTTTTTACGCTTCAATGATAAATAATTGAAAAATGTATTAACAACCTCCAAAATTGAATAAAGTTTGTTATTTTTGTAGCTACTTGGGGGAGACAAGTGTTTTTTCTTGTAGATCTATGTTGCAAAGGTAACTCTTAATAACATTTCATTTAAAACGTTTTAGTTAAAGAAATGTTTTGCTTCAAAATATTTGTCATTACTTGGCAGTAAAAAATCTAGTTTTGTATTCAATAATTTTCCATGCTATATAATTTTCCATATATATTCCATTCATATATATTCCTGTATTCATTAAGTGTCTTAATGTCACCACCAGCAAAAATATAAATATAAATATAATTTGAAACCTTCATGCAGTATAACGTGGGGGGGATGATGGGTAGATGTGAGGTGAAGGTGAGGCGAAACTCCTTGTGAGAGGGGGTGAGAGTGGCCCTTGTCGTGATTAACAGGTCTCTACAGAGAGGACTTTTTCACTGATTGAACAATTAGGGAGTACCAAAGCCAGGAAGAGACAGCGTGCCCCATCGCAGGGATTCAGTCAGCTTGCGGGAACCAAACTGACGGCAGACCTGATGGCACTGGCGACAGCTGTTGCCTTTTCCCTGATTCTGGTGAGTGCAAACAATCAGTTCCATTGTACTCGTTTGTGTGAGGTGGTAGTCGAGGGATTAACTTGTTACTATTGCTGAGATCGCATAAACCGCGCTTTCTCTTGAGATTTAAAATGCTTTTCTGTATGACCTTTAAGTTTTCATGGATCCTTTAGAAAGTTTAACGTGAGTAAGCAATATGTGGTCAAAATTGCATTTTTTAGATAAAGTAGAAACTTATTCACTGGGATCTTAAACTCTGAGGAAAACCCCTTTATTTCTTCCAATGTCAAAAACACTTGTGGTGGCAGACATACTCTGCGTCGTTTTCCATTTTGTTGCAAATAGAGACATGTGATCACGGGAATCTGCAGGAACCCTGCATTACCAGGAAAACAATCTTATGAGTGCATTTGTTAGTAAATTATTTTATACATAAAGGGATGTGAATGTTCAGTCATATACTCATTGAAAAGGTTTTCACATTTCACAAGCCATTATCATTAATAATTCATCTGGAAGAATAATATACATGGGAAATGTGCAATGTTGCCTTTGTGCTGTTTTATCGAAAATGAAATATTAAAAGTTACAATTATTATCACAAAGTAAATATTTATGACAGCATTTTGTGTATGTCCTTGAATGCGTTTTATAGTAGAATTACTCTGACACCTAGGTTGTGGATTGTTGGCATGATCTGGACAATACGGAGTACGACTGCTGGCCTATTTCCCAGCCTAATGATAACAATATGATCGACTGTGGAGGTGAGCTAGAAAACCATTGTTGACTGAAGTTAGGATGAATAAACGAGAACAATCAGCCCAATCTTTACATGAATCAGTTGAACACGATTTGCTCTAAGGCACAAAAATGCCACAGCACTTTTACCATAATGTTTTATTTTTGTTCTCTTAAGAAGTAATGAAAGTTGACATTTCTTTTAAAGATATTTGTTAAAATATACACTATATCACATGAAGTTACTGGTTGCTTTTTTTGGCAATTTTTTAAGGCATCTAAATGTTTCTCCAGAATTTTTCAGTGAGATTTGGTAATAATGTTGATAGTCATAAGGTATCAAAGTAAATAGTCGTTGACTTAGTCAGTGTAAATCCTGTTGTATAAATTCTTCCCGAGGGGGAATAACGGGCTTTCAGTTTAACTTTCAGTCTTTTGTTTTTTTTTGTCTCTGCAGGGCTGGAGATGGTGTGGATTCAGCGCCCCCCAGAAAAAATAACTAACGGCGAAGAGTTTAATGTCACCTACTCCGTCACTGCTCCAGATTCTTTCTACGAGTATGCAGTCAAAAATGCCATTTTTAAATTTAGGTGAGCCTACTTTAGACACTTTCCTTACAAGTCGCTCTGTATAGGTAGGTCATCAAATGAATGAATAAAAACAAATTTTAGTTTTTTATCAAACCTTTTAAAATGCACAAGTTCGTGCTGTTCAGGGCAGGCGCCATAGATCAAGGCCTAAACACTTAAGGCAAATGTATTCTTGCCTTGACTCTGAGGTTTCAGTTGGCCAACTGTCGTGTTTGCTGAACGGCAAAAAAAATGGATATCCGAGTTTGTTTTAATACTAACTGCGCTGTTCCCCGCACTGTAAAGCGATGCGCTGGAGGCTAAGAAGTTCTGCCATGAGCACGAGTGCCCTGCAAACTGGAACAGTGCTAATGAGCACAACTGCTGTGTGTACCATGCCAATATCCACTCCTGTCCTCTCGCTCTGATGGTCAGTGGTTTTCTTTACGTTCTTGATTGGTCGAGTGCAATTGAGATTTAGTGTGTAATTGCCTGGCTACAACAATCAGACATTTGATTAGTCTAGGGGGGTTGCCATAGTCATCTGCGGAATAAACAGGGTCTGTAATTAACATTATTTTAAAAGCTCTCCCTTGGATTTTGTAATCACTGCTTTTCTTCGTAAGAGTTTGTTTCGTTGCATAAAACAATTGCACTGCATTGGGTTCCACTACATGTCCTTTTAACAGAAGCAGGGAGGCATCTGTGGCCCTTGGATCCCAGATGATGGCAAGATTGTGACTCACACCGTATCTAAGGCAGGAAAAATGAGCCAGCAAAACTGGACATCAAAGGTGCCTTCAGGTTTCAATATAACAATAACCCATAACGTTCATATTGGTTGTGGGAGCTTTGGTTCAGAGGATCTCTTTAATGGACATATTACATGTTACTAAAATCATACACTATGTAAAGAAATTGCACATGTTGAGTATTTATCATTCTGTTCAGGTGGTGCTGGTCCACATAGGTGTGACTTCAGTGATCGCTCATATCAAAGTGGGACAGATGCATGCCGCCTTAGAGTCCAAGGTCCTGGTCATCAGCGCTCAAGGTTGGCTTCATTACATCAATGCTATCGAAGTGTAGTATATCATATGTTTTTGTTAATTCAATGAATTGCAAACATGTGTGCATAAATTCCTCACATATAACAATGCTGCAACATAAGTTTAGAAAAACCTGGTAAAACAATGCCAGGTTCATACCATTAATCTAATCCCTCGATCCTGAGGTGTTTATTTCAGTTTAGCGTGTGTTACCAATATGGTTTCTTTGGCAGTGTGTGGGGATGACATCTGTGAACCGGAGGAGAGTTGTCTCAATTGCCCAGCAGACTGTGGGATTTGCCCCATGTCCATCACCATCAAGGTAGCCATTGGACTCCCAGTGGCCCTGTTTTGTAGTGGCTTCATCTTAACTGTGCTGGTAAGAAGAAGAAAAAAAAAACTTAATAAAAACAGTATTAGAAAATATACATTTTTATGTTGGAGCCCATTTTTAAATTGAATGATTATTTGAAATTAAGAGCATCGTTTATTTTTTATTATTTTACTAGTGGCTTCAATACCAGAAACAGAAAATGTTTTGGGATGAGAGCTGGATTATCAACTATAAAAGCGTCATGTTCGGTAAGATGAAGCTTATAAAGTCACAGAGAGACAGAAATGGACTTAGGTTTTAACAAAAGCTACTCTGGCCCTGCAGGAAAAATGTGTTACACGGGGTTCAACAGCACCACCAGTCTTCAAGCCGTCAAGAGAGACTCCAGCGTGAGCAGAGCAACAGATGTTACCGTGTGCACCGTGGTCAATACCACCTTTAAACAGGGTTTCATCCAGCCAGGTCTATAGTAAGTGCATCTCATACACCTTGGATTTGATTAAAATGCATGCCAGTGCATGTTCTGTTTAGCAACACTAAACGTTAACCAAGGATTCATTTTATTAGAAAACAATACAATACAATAAAATAATGATTGATATATTTACTATGGGATATACTAAACAAACAAGCTTAAGGAGGCATTTCAAAAAGGCCTCATTTGTCAATTTAGTTGTTTTTTTTTAACCATTCTGTTAAATTGTTTTTGTAAGATATAATTTTTAATTGCGTATCTGCTGACAGCGATGGAAGAACTGTAGCAGTGAAGAATATCCAGAAGAAACATTTTACCCTCTCCAAAACGATCAGAAAGGAGGTGAAAGATGTCCGGTAAGCATTATATTTATGAAACAAACCTCACACACTGACGTGTCATATAACAGGAAGTTTCAACCTTTACACTTTGATAATAGCAATATCGTTCCACAGGGAGTTGGATCACCCCAATCTGTGTAAGTTCATTGGGGGATCTATTGAGGTCCCCTATGTAAGCATCATCACTGAATACTGTCCCAAGGGAAGTCTGGCTGATGTCCTTTTGAATGAAGACGTTCCTATAAACTGGGGATTTCGGTAAGCTGAGTCTTATTAACACTGTGTCCGAGACCCCATTGTTCTTGTGTTCTATTTTATTTTTGAAATAATATTTTGACTTTTAATTTGCTAAAACTGTTGTGTTCTCACCCCAGGTTGTCATTTGCCACCGATATAGCCCGTGGGATGGCATACCTCCACCAACACAAGATGTTTCATGGAAGACTTCATTCTAGAAATTGTGTTGTCGATGACCGCTGGGTTTGTAAAATTTCAGGTACCTTAGTGAGAACTTCCCCAGGCGATAATAACGTGGTTTTAACTGACTTATTACAGACATATAATAGGGTAAAATTGCTCAATTTCCTTATGTTTGTCTGTTTTTTCTGGGTCTGGGTTTTGAAAGCATAATGGATTTTAAATTTCTTTGTTTGTTTGCTTCTTTGTTGGCCAAGATTATGGACTCACAGCTTACAGAAAGGAAGACTTTGAGACGGTCGATGAGAGTTTCCACAGTGAAAATATTTACCGTATTTACTGTGCTCCTGAAGTTCTTCTGGGTACCAGCAGCAATGCTACTTCAACCTCTGATGTGTACAGGTATTTTTTTACTGTACGCATTTAGTAGCCGGATAGGATGTGATGACAGGAATATTTGAATCATTTAAACAATATGATGCTAAAGTGATGCTAAAAGTGATACAGTCTTCTTAATCCATTAGGGTTCCGTAATCCATTATTTTTTTGTGAAAAAAGTGAATGTTGTTTTGCATAGATGATTCAACCTGCTGTCTTTTCCTCCCCAGTTACTCTATTATCTTGGTTGAGATTGCCACTCGTTGCAACCTTATTTCAGTAAGTACATAGGTTATTCTTTGCTACTAATTTAATGGCTTCTGTCACTTGCCATAATCAAATACGTCGTTGATTCTATTCCAGCAGGAACAAACAGAGGCAGTGAAGTTAGATGTCATGTGGCGCCCTCCCCTACCTGAACTGAATGCTGGTAAATCAGACAACGATTGTCCAGATGAGGCTGATTATTGTGAGGTCGGTAAATCTTGATCACTTTGTTTCATTTTGTTGTCTCAATGACATTAGTCAAAAAACATTTCGATTTTTATGAAAAAGAAATGAAAATGATTTTAATGCATTGTATGTATTTTCATCCCATGTTCTTCAAATTTAGGGCAGCATGGTGGCTCCGAGGTTAGCGTTCAGGGTTCTCACACTGTCAGGGTCCTGGATTTGTATCCAGTTTAGGTCACTGTCGGGATAGTTTGCAGGTTCTCCCTGTGTTTGCATGAGTTTCCTCTGGGTAGCTCACCACTGTCCAAAGGCTTGCGAGTTAGGTGTATTGGCGACTGAAAAATTGGCCCTTTGTGGGTGTTATTTTTGTGCGATGGACTGTTGTCCCCTACCTCATGCCCCATGCCTGTCAGGTTAGGGCCCTGCTCCCTGCGACCCTTAATTGGATAAGCGGTTTCAGAAAATTGATGGATGGATTCTTTAAATTAAGGGAGAGATTTTGACATTGCTTACAAAAAAAAAAATCTTTTTTCATCATCTTTTGAAATGTGTCGTCACTAAAGCGTTTAAACAAGAATGTAACATATTTCTGGTTTCGTGTAAAGTCATTCATTTAGAATGCTTTGACTCTGAAGGTCTCATGAGATCTACCAATTTTTTGCAGAGCGCCTCTAAGTCAGAACTGTGCCAGATTTTTCTGATAAATATAACAGAAATATGCAGTTCTTAAGTATTGAATTTGTGACAAACCCCGTGTAGAGTGTGCCTTGCTAAATCAATCATAAACATGTGTGCAGCTGATCAGGAAGTGTTGGTCTCATAACATGACAATGAGGCCAACATTTGACCAGGCAAAGAAGATGCTGGACAAAATGAATCCTCATAAAGTCAGCCCGGTGGATATGATGATGAACTTGGTAAGACACAAATGTCAGTTTTAAAATACTTACTTTGGTTACTCTGTTCTATTTAAGTAGTTCCATAATGAACTGGCTCAAAGGAATGCATTTTGATGTTTAAAATGAAATTTATAAAAAATCTATATTTATGGTATAAAATAATATATATTTTTAAAGAACCATTTTAAAGGCTCATTACCAACAACTTAGCACTATGTTGTAATTAGTGACCATTCATTTATTGTACCCCAATGTGGATAAATGGACACATTTTTTGCTTCGATTTCAGATGGAGAAGTACAGCAAACATTTGGAAGCTATTGTGGCAGAGAGGACTCAGGATCTCCTCCAAGAAAAGCAGAAAACAGACCGTCTACTTTACAGTAAGATTCCCAAAGGCTCATCCATTCATGTTGCCGTTACAGTTGTACTGTTTTTCTTGCCTACATATTTAGGCCAACTGACGTCCCCCACCCCCAGTCACTCTACAATGGTCATAAAATGAAGACAAATGTAGTGAAAAAATACCAAATACAAATGCCAAATACATTTCTTTCTGAACAGTGATTGGTGCTATGGAATAGTTAAAGTATACGTTTCTCTAGAGGTTATGCGTTGCTGGTTTGGAGAGTTGTGGAAGGAAGTTTGCAGAGAGGGAACCAGGAAAACATGCTTAAACATGGATTGTAGCTTTCCTGCAGCTAGGTCAGCTGTAATTAAACTATAGTCATGAAGTAATAAATTATGATATTTCATACATAATGATTTAAATTGAAGAGTTGCATTAAGCGTTCCAACTTTGCTAAGAAATCCAGTAAACGAAAAGACAAATCAAATACTTTATATTCTGAAGGGCCAGTAAGATAGCCTTAGTAAATTATGTATAATTTTGTTAAAGTCTTAGTGAGAATAGAAAGTCTCACACTACTCTTAATTCCTAGAAAAAACAAATTAATCTAATCGATCCCAATTTAGTTAAAATATGAGTTACTAAGCAGAAATTTGTTTATATATATA